>CABFOV010000932.1:0-40329 GCA_902141375.1 Timema poppense
CACCTCCCCGCGTCTACAAGGTATTACCTCCCACCACCGATTACCCCTTTGCGCCCTGAGGCTCTGGTTTCTTCCCTACTCATGTGTTTCACGCAACCCCAAAAACACACTCACCTAAATTTTACGATATCTCATCCTCCTACTAGCATTCAACTGCCCACCCCCTCCCTACTCTTTTTGGCAATATTCGAAACTCTTTTAAGCAAACTGGCATAAACTTATCACATTCATTCTAAGAGCTCACGGATCAATAATAAACGGCGTCCAATTTGGTGCTGTTCTCACTTGTTCTATCTAGTGTAACCGCACCTGTTCTGTGGTGATCTCGAGTGTTTTTAATGTTACCGAAAATATGTGAACAGTCGTTTTGCTTGTATTCTCTCAGGTGTAGCCCCAGCTAACAAGCTGTCTTCAAAAGACACAAGATGCACCAAGCCAAGACTGTATCTAACCGTTGACTTCATAAGTTTATTTAGCATCGCTTCTTACTACCAATTAGGGTTATAAGCTTATGTACTTATTACAATAAGTGGTTAGGAATAAGGAAGGTTGTATTTAGAGGAAGTGTACAAAAATTTGTGTGGAGAGATCCTTTAGGAAAAAAACCACCCTCAGTGCATTCTACCAAGATCGAACACGATTTCCTCGTCATCGGCAGTTTAGTCTATTGAGGCAACCGTAGCGGGTTTAACGATGTTATTTCTGATATGACAATAAATTACATAGCTGTTGAAATATTTTTGACATACTGTGGGAAAAGTTTAAGTTATTGTTTATTTTGTTCATGTCAGCCTGCCACCCAAATAAATTTACCACTCCTAACCTAGAACAAACAAAGTGTATATGTTGTTATTAGATATGGTTGTACGATTAACGATTATGATCATTCAAAATACTGTCTGTTTATTTTATTCCTTGATAACTTCCAAACGAGTAGACCAATTTTTACGGAATTTACTATTATTATTATTTAAACCTAAACCAAACGATGTATAAACACTTTATTTCAATATGGCAGCTACTGAAAAGGTTTTCGTTAAATTACTCATCTCAAATGATTTGAATCTACAATTCTAAGCAATCAATCGAGTTACTAAGAAGTACTTTTTTAATTTTGACAAATATTGCGAGACTGACATCTTAAACAGCGTGAACCACAGCTGGGTTATGTAAATATAATGTACTGCTGAGTATAGTAATAACAGGTGTTCTATATAACATGATTACCAAGGGAAATATCAACTTCAAGTACAAAGAGAAATTATACGAAATATTTCAACTTTAAATCCATAGAGATAGTAACGATAAGAATATGGAGGGGGAGAGGGCTACTATTCACAAAACTCTAAGTTAAGTTACAATACTTTTTTTTATATAAATACGATACGATTCTATTTTATTACAATAAGATTTAAAAATAGTAAAACATATTTTATTCTGTGTGTGACCAAACAAGGCTCTGAGATTCACGGTCATCCTTCTTCTCCCCTCCCCCCCCCCCTTCTCCTCGTCATTGAATGAAGCTCACGTAACGCTTTATTGCATCAAGTACACACCATTGTGTTGCTTCATTACCGCCTCAGGACATGACATTGTTTGGGTAGAGGGAAGAGAGGACGGGGGTGGGGGGTTGAGAGGTAGACAGCCGTGATTCCAAGTGAAAATATATTGCAGCGTGTATCATTGGGCTCTCATCTCTAGGTGGAGTTCGTATTAATAAGGGGAACCGAATCGCCTTTGCACTCCACACGTCTGTCTCGGCGGGATTCAAAGGAAAGCCTTAACTCCTCTTTCTTTCGTGTAGGCTTGCCAAGACTTTAGGACAGAAATATAAAGATAGGATGTCATTGGCACAACACTATTATTTAATTATATATGCTACGTTCCTAATATTAAAAAAAAATTAAATTGCCTACTCTTAGGTGATGTGAAAGATACATCAGTTTGAAATAAGTAATTATATAGTTTTTATAACTAGAAACTTGTTTGGAAATTTTAATTAGATACTACTTTATTAACCACACTTGATTCAATTTCCTATATATTTATAATAGTGTCAAAAGTTCTTGAAATTTTTGTCGGAAGGATAATGACATTTTAATATTAACTTTTAAATCTAATGTAAAATATTCTGATCAAATCTTTCGATGCTCATGACAAATATACAAACTTTTTCTATTACTATTGGAAGGAAACTAAACGTATCTAATGATGTGATATTTTACTTACTTAGGAGAAAAAATAAGTTTTTATTTTAAAATAAACTTTAAACACGCAATTATTTGGAGATTGATTCACATCTCTTCGAAACCACATTAAAATATTAATTATTTTTGATGACTGATTTTTGTATTTTTTTAAAATAACTTTTGCTTATAATGGATATCAGGGGACTGTTTTATATCTTCAATTATAATTTATCTTTATTTTATAAAATTAATCAACCCAGGGCTAGATTACTTACAAAAATTAATAAAAAAAGAGAAATTTTTCAAACTTGACCTTGTAGATGGCGTTCAAAATGGATTTCTAGAAATAGTTTTTCATCATAAATGAGAATAAGTTCTTATTATTACAAACTAAACATACCCTTAGGATAATTTATAACTATTTTTTAAATTTAATATAAAATTTGCAAACAAATAAAAAAAACTATTGTACATAAAATGTATACCTTGTATTGATACTGATTTGGATTCTGCTCATAAATTAAAAGAAGTCATGGATCTAGTGCATTTTTCTTTTAAGTATTGTATGTAAAATATTCGTTCAATACTTCATCCATGGGGAATCCCACTCTTTTCAGAAATAATGTCAAAGATTAAACAATTAAAACTTATTTTTCTTTCAAAAGTCAACTCCGCAGTATTTACCAAAAAAGCAAGTAACGTTAGCGTACTCTTACCCAATAGGAAGCTAGCCTTCATAACACCTGTTGCCAGGACTCTTTCGATTATTTGGTTCTGACACTGGTCACGAGCGGTCCAAGGGGCAAGAGGTAGGTCATATATAAGCTGCTTGTGCGTATGAACACACAGAGAGTGCAATACAAATTAACAGTGCCGGTAGCATGATATATCAGTAGCAGTAATTCACAGTGCCACTAACTGAAATCTGTAGTTCAACTAAGCTGTATAATATAAACTTATATCTTCAGTGCCTAAGATAAAATAACTTTAATAAATCGTGTGTAACATCAAAGGTCTTATTCATTCAGTTAAAATATCACACATAGTTCCGTATCAACATAATTTGTGCTCGATCACGGGGCTATACATACCAATCACATCTTCAAAATACCGTGCTGCTTTAATTTGTGCTCGATCACGGGGCTATACATACCAATCACATCTTCAAAATACCGTGCTACTGTAATTTGTGCTCAATCACGGGGCCATTATCAGCTAATTAAACGGTATCACTTCAATCGGCGCCCATCGCCGACCAGTTTCTATATAATCGACGCCCAACGCGGATCGATTAAAACAATATCTTTATAACCTATATATAAAGATTGTTTGTTGTGATTAACAAGACGAAGTGTTGGACTTTGAGAGGAAAAACAACTTAAGGGTAGTTTCCTTAACACCTACTTTTGAAAATGTTCTTGGAAGCTATTCACAATATTATAAAATTTGAACGATCTTATCGTAGCATTTATTTATACTATGTATATTACTATCCATAGAAGATATCAACATATTCACAAAAATGAAGTAGGGAAGAGGAACGTGTAAATTGCTCAAAGTGCATACACTGTTGCATAAAGGGATGGTGAGAAACCAGTTAAAAAATCACCTAAGTACGCCCAGCCAATATTTGAACCTAAAACCTAAAGGTAAAATTGAAACCTTTGATTACGTGCTCACTGGCGCAGGTTAAACAAAAAATCTGAATATTTATTTCACCCTCAATCGAATATTATTTGGTACTCAACTATTTATTAATCTTTTGCTAGAAAAATTGTAGCTTGGTTAAGCTCACGAATATCATTTTCCCAAGAGAGACTAAATATTTACTAAACCTAACATTCAATCCTAGCGTCCGTACACTTTCAATAAATGTTTAGAAATACTGAACTACAGTAACCACACCCTCTGCTCTCCTTTTTCATTTAATTAGATGTCTTACCCGCTTCGGTGGTCGCATAGTTAAATGCGTCTCCCTTGGAGTAGACTAGATTGCCGTTGATCAGGAGATAGAGTTTCAATCCCAGTTGGGTGTACTGAGGTTGGTTTTAATAAATAGTTTTTCACTGTCCCTCCACCAAAATTTGAGTACATTTATTCTAAATTCACTCCTCCTCAACCCTAACAGATAGTAGTAATTAGTAAATAGAAATATAGCACAAACAGGTAGTAGGAAACATTGCTAGAGGATAAAATATATAATATCTTAGAAATGCTTCCTTACATTTTTATTCAGCCTTCTCAATACGTTAGCATATTTCTTTTAAACGTAAATGGTAGCCTAAATCAAAAATATTTCAGGTTCCTTACAGTCGATATTAATTAATAACTTAAGTTATTATTTTATACTAAAAGTGGAAAGTAGCGTACATTTATGAGGTTAATTAAATAATACATTTTCATATTTTAAATTTAATAACAATTTAGATAGAAACGCTTTCATCATCTTCAAAAATAAGAAGGAAAAGAAACTAGAATTTCAATATAAATAAATCGTATGAACAACTGTGAAATAAACAAATTAAATATTCAAACAGTCATATTTCCACAGTGTATTTTATGAAAATATAAATTTGTGTACATAATAATTTTACTAGTCTTATTTTATAGGTATATAAGATACCCATCAAACGTGAGAGTAGCATATAACAGTAGTTGTATAATCAATATTTAATAGTAGATCTAGTAACTTTCTTGGTTTTCAGAGAAGGTCTTTCCTATGAAAATCAAATTGAATTTTATCAAATCAACCTTAATAATAAAGAAGCATTAGAAAATTTGTGTTCAACCCCGAATGAAGACATAAGGTCTTATTTACTCATATCGTGTCCGCTGCCGGCAAGCCTGTGAAGAGTCTATCTCTCTCTGCATTTTATTCTGTATCCTCAAGTCCGACTAATCCGGTGCAATATAAATTAGAACGTCTCTTTTTGTGTTGTTACTTTGATAGAGACGTAACCCCCCCTTCCCTCTTTCCTGTCCCTCCTACCAAGATTCAGCTCTCAGAAAATTGGAAGGTATCACTAACATGTGTAGGAGTTATATGTATTGTACATGTGTGTATGTGTGTGTGTGAAGTAAAAGCATGTGAAACGCCCTTTGTTTACAGAGGAGATGAGATTAATCACATATGAGCAAGTGAACTAATTTATATCATGCGGTTAGACTGCTACGATGCTTGACGGGCTTTGGGGGTTTCACACATAAATTTAAAAAAATACATATATATAAAACGCGCAGCTTTTGAATCCACCCACACATTGTAAGCAGATCTGAGTTTTACTTTCTCACTATCTTACAGGTAGAGAAAGTATTGTGATCGTCAAAGAAATTGAACTCAAGATTTTGATTAATCTTGACATTTCATAAACCCCCGAATCCAAAAAAGTTGTTTTTGACGTTCCATCTGTCTGTCTTTCTGTACCTCCAACTAGAGCCTAAATTATATTACCGATTTGGCTAAGACTTGGTATATATGGTTTTCATAGGGTTGACCCTAGGTTTTTTTTAATTGGATAGCAAACCCAAAAATTAAGGGTAGTTTACTGAAGGGCAAAAAGAGAAAAAGTCGATTTTCTCAAAATCGGCTATAACGATTTTGATTACATTTTATTTCTAAACATTTATAGATATTCCAAACAAAATTGATTCTCTCAATATTTCGGCAAAATGACTTGAAGGGCTCCAGTCTGATACGTAAATTATATATATTTTATATCATCTAGACTATTTTAGATATTATATTATTTATCGTTACAAATATGTAAGTCTCTTTATAGTACAAATATATTATAAGAAGCATATTTTTATAACACCAATAATGTTCAAGCTATACGTGTATATATATAGGCTATATATATATATATATTAACTTTTCGAACACAAAAGGTTAAAGCATTACAACCGCAAAATAAAATCTAACATGAAATGTTGATGGATGTCGACGTCTTATGACACACAAACCATAAAAAGTTGTCTTTGCAATGACGTCTGTCTGTGTGTCTACTTGAACTAAAAATTAAAAGTAGTTTAAGAAAGGGCGAAAAGAGAAAAAATCAGTTTTATCAAAATTGATTCTAACGATTTTGATTAAAATTCGTATCTAGGTGTTGATTAAGATTATAAATAAGCTGGCTGCTTTCGATTTACCATTAAAATTAATTTTAGAGTACTTTATAGAACCAGAAACTTCCGTATCTTCTCATCTATTTGAGATACTGAATAACTTATCATTGCAAAATTGTAGTACTATTCAATATTTAAAAAAAATTATATGAAATAAATTTTTATAAATCCAACAGTTTCTGAGATATTGGCAAATAGATTAGTACAAATTTGTGAGCTTTAGTTGTAAAAAGATACTACTTAAGTTTTAAAGTAATAATTCTCCAATGGCATTGAGTAAATAAATATAAGTAAGTCTCTAAAAGTTTATGTTGTTTTTATTTAAACCTCTTATTAGAAATGTTTGTACAACAATGATCTATATCCATTTTAGACTCAATAGTCAATATTTAAATTTTTTATTGGCCAAAATTTATAAATGAGGAATATTATAGCAATGTGACGGCATGAAGATTTGTAACACTTAAAAAAATGTCGAAAATTTTAACCCAAAGTTGAAATTTTATTACGATGTCTTGACCTTTGTGGACCCAACATTGATCTTTTTTTATCGGTCCAAACATACAAATGAGGACATTAGTTCTGTAAAAACAAAACTATAAAATTTAAAACCGGGACTCAAAAATAAAGTTTTGCATAACTATAGTGCAATTTATGCTTGGGTTTGCTAGTGTATATTATTCCGTTTCACATACGAGTATATTACGAGTTTTGGGTAAATATCTCCATTTTCAAACAACAGAGCGAGAAAGTCCGTGTGGAGTTACGTACCATTTATTTACTATATTTTAATTTATTTTTTCAAATATTTTAATAAAAGTCATTTATTATAACCTGGAAACTCTTGACATAATCAGATTACTAAGTTATCTCTAACCTATTCGTGAAATGTTATTTTTAAGATCCAGCTCACGATCAAAACACAAATCTACTCGAGATCCTCTTGGATAGTCCCACCCATTGTTGACAGTGTAAAATTATAATAGATCTCCTTCCATTTATTCACATAGAAGCGGTGTTTATATGAAGCGTGTCAATTTGGTAGGTGTGGGCCAAAATAAATTACTTTGTTTAATTTGTGTAGGTTACTGTAATATTATGAAATATATATCCTAATACGTATAGCTAAAAGGCAATATTAATATAAACTCTATATTAATACATGTGGCATAGTGCTCTCAACAATGGCAGAATTGGCAAATCACTTGATAGCTTAGTACAATTTGAAAAGTATAATGATAAAGGATAGTTATTCACAGCTTATTAATTCCTGTTTTGGTTATACGCATGGATTAATTACGCCAATGGAATAATTATGAGTAAGGTAGAGTTTTAGAAAAAAAAAATCCTGTACTTGAGTGGAGAAAGGTAAGAAACCAATTAGGAAAAATACTTCTTAATACACTGGGTCCAAATTGTAAACTCTGAGGTCTCTATTAACGGAAAACCATAATATACAAGCGTCACATTTATTCCATGTGACCACCAATGTGGGTGACAAAGGAAATTTAATCCAAATCAGTCTTGGGAGAGAATGGAAAACAATTATTATATGCAAATATCTAAGACTAGGACAACCTGAAAGGACTAAACTCCAGAAACTCTTTTTATTTTATCTCGAGACCTTGGAAACGAAGTATTGTGATCGTCAAAATCATCGATCTCGAGATTTTGATAAATGTTGATGCTTCATGACACACTGGAACAAAAAAATTGGTTTTCGCAATCTCGTCTGTCTGTGTGTATCTCGAGCTAGAGTCCAGGCATTTTTACCGTTTGGGATAAAACTTGGTATCTGGGGACTTCAAATGGTTCCCCCGAGGGATATTTTTGGAATTAAATAACTAAACCTAAATTTAAGGGTAGTTTACTAAAGGGCTTAAAGAGAAAAATATATTTTATCATAATTCTCTCTAAAGATTTTGATTAAATTTTATATGATGAACACAGATTAATCATTATAAATAAGATGACAAATCTCATTTTCTCATGAACATTATTTTGAGAGTACTTTACATGAGTTAGTATTCCAATTTTGATCATTTCTTTCTGACTATTTGGGTTACGAAATTACTTATCATTTAAAGTAGTAGAAGGCCTACTTTTATAGATAAAATCTTTTAATTGAAATATATTTTTATAAAATAAATAATTTCACAGCTATAAGTAGATATAATGGTTCACTTTTTAATTTAGGGCTTAGAAAATTAATTTGTTTGCAACGTACAGTACTTTTTCAATACATAAAATTCCCACCATACAAATATGATACACATATTTCGAGTCTCTATTTAATATCAAATTTTATATTTCTACTTAAATTAAACGCTCTCAATCTTACTATAGCAAATATGATCGAATAAATGTTAATATTTTTGATAGCTTCAGAACCTAGTAAAAGAGTTTATTTTTATTTTTAGGTCACGTCATATGATATGCAGCTGTAAGAGTGGATATCTATATTAATAAAAGTCAAATGATGGCTGTATGTATGAATAACTGACCAGAAAATGTTTAGCACTTCCCAATGAGATAGAAAGCTCACATTTGGTAAAATTGAAGAGAGATTACAAAAGAGGTGCACAGATTTTACAAATTTGAAAACGGATTAATAATAAAAGAATATAAAAAAATTAAAATGTGATATATTAAATTATTTAAATCTTCTATATGTTATTTGCATTTCAAAATTAAGGAGAGCTAAGAATATACATTCCAATTTAGATCTTGAAAAGAAATTACACACAATAAGCTAATACAGGGTCCTGTGTTTATGGTTTGGTTGATTTGTATTCATATTAGCTAGCTAAAAGTGTTTCTTTGTTCAATGAAAATGTTAGAGTTAATTATAAACATATTCATTTAATTTGAGCTTTTATTTACATAACCTATGTACTTATAAAAACCGACTACTCTAATTAAAATACAATTAACATTGCAAGGTAATAAATTACATCTACAATATAAAATCAATACCATGGCTTCCTGTTTTTCCTTCGAAAGGTTTTTTTAGTACTTTCCGGTGAGATAGGAGTTTTAAACTCGACATGGAGTTTTAAGGGAATACGAAAAAATGCCAAAAATCATAGATATGAAAAATTCAAAAAGGGAAGAAATTTGGGGCCACAAAATATCCTAATGCTTACTTTATGGACCAAAAAATCCAGTTTGTCCTATTGCGCTAAAATTTGGTTTCCAGTGGTTCCTAACAGAGCTAAACACAGCCCTGTTTAATTTATTTTGAAATTCCTGTATAGTGACCCAGAATCAATAATTAAATGACATCAAAAATGTCGAAAATTATTCTTTTATTTTTTATGTTCTAGAAATTGTTTATCTAGGGGTTTTCAAGGTGGTTAAATAAGATTCCGTCAATGGCTTTATGAAATTCGAATCAACTAACCTTCAATTCGTACCCAAATGGAAGGTAGGGGAGATAATGAAAGGCATGTAATTTTAAAAAAACATTAGGGAAGATAGAAAAAGTTTCCAGTAATGTAGAAGTATCATTACAAATACACAAATTTGTGTTAAATATTTTATCTTTATGAGTGGAGTATGATTAAATGGGAGAGGGGATGGAGGGAGTGGTTTCCAAATTGAAAAAATTAAAAGAATAAGCTACTTATCAGTGTGTTATAGAATATAATTTTGCCGAGAAGTTGTAAGGACCACCCTAAACCGTAATAAAGGTCTAGACATTCTTAAATTTAAAAATGAAAGATATAAAATATAAAGAGTTGTAAACCAAAATTTCCAAAAGTAAAATATATATATATATATTTGGTAAATATAGAAGAAAATTGAAATATTGTATTAAATAATATAAATTTTCAAACCAAAATAACCAGAATAGAATGAACATTTAAAATTAAAAATGTGGGCATGTAGTCCAGACTGGGAATTTATGAAACTTAAAATATTAACCATTTATCGGTGATGTAGAAAGTTGAATCTTGGATAGATTGTGAATAGACCACAACAAAAGAACAACATTTATTTCAAAATTTGAAACTAAAATATGAGGATCAAAAGTACCATTCCAGAATTATAGGCAAAAATACACTTTATAGTGTAGTATATAATAGGAGTTTTGCAAATGGCTGGAACGTATGAAAGATTTGTATTAATTTGAAAAGTAAGATTTGGGTTTAAAAAGAGCTAATAATTAAAAAGAACTAATATAAAAGTTTCTAAGCGTGTTAGGAAATTTAAATACTCGCAACCACCCTAAATAATGAAATTTCAAATTTCAAAACTGGTTCCAAGAAATGAGTTTTAAAATTTTTTTAAGCCAATTGAAAAAAATCCTCTGAGTGTAAAATAAAATTCAAATTTAGTATATAAGTAAATGTATTTACTCAGATAATCGAAAGATGTCCGAAAAAATCGAATTTAAATTGTAATACAGGAGATATAAGAGCTTGAAGTGAATACATATAATATAGGACACTATTTTCAGTGTGATTGAATATTTGACTCAGGCAGGGACGTAAAAGAACCAAATCAAATAACCAAATATCTTGAAAATTTCATAATCGAAATGTTGGAAATAATATTGGTTGTTAGAAGTCTACCCAAAACTATTAGAAAATGTACCTTTCATTGCGGAAGAAAATTTAAATTCGGCAAATTGGATAAAGAATCACCACCAACCCCCTCCATATGATTTAAATGTTGAAAGGCTTTAGGATAAAAAAAAATAGGGGTCTGGGAAATGGATGAAAGCGGGGGTCGCGGCTTAAAATTGCTAAACTAACAAAAATAAAATATTGTGATATTGTATGCAGTCTTATTTTTGTAGAGGGGGCATATGAATAAAAACTAAAAATCGAAGGATAAATTATCGGTTATATAGGAGTGACGTAATAATGGAAATAAACAAATTCTGGTAGCATAGCTTGGTGAAACATGTTATATTTTAGGAAATCATGATGCTTATTTATTCCATACCTCTTTATTTTTATTAGTCTATTATTTCATCTAATGGTTCTATTGTCATCTTAAACAAATTAATAATGAGGCTTTTATATTGTTTCAAATGCACACAAGCAACCTCCTGTAAACTTATTAAATATGTGTAGACTCAGTTGACTGTGATTATGATTGGAAAAAAAGACAACTGTCCAATAGAGTTTTTAAATAGTTTGACACCATTAAGAATACCCCCGCACAAATTAAACTTAAAAATATGAAGTTTAATAATGATCCTAAGGAACTTAAATACTAAACAGGGCATATGCAGTGGAAACCACCTAGAAGTGAAAAAATGTAATGTGTGTTTCATACAAAAAAAAAGTTTGGTCCTTGTAAACCCTGACATCGTTTTCTATTTTGTTACGTAGGCTGTTTTCAGTTAAATTAGCGTTCTCAATGACTATTAATAAGTCACAAGTTCAAATCTTGGATAAGGCTGGTATCTATTTGCCTAAGCCAGTTTTCAGACATTGCCAATAGTACGTGGCTGTTTACAGGTTGTGAAGTGAAGGGTTAAAGTCGTCGAAGTATCAAACCAAGAGACACTAATACCGAAAAACCCCACATTATTCACACAAAATCACAATTCATAAGTAAATGCTATAATTTAGTTGGTAAAAATAAAATTAACTTGATTAAATTTCACTTTAGCTACTCTTAATTAATATAATTAACAGAAATATACTTATATAACAAGCCAGCCCAACCTAACAAAACCTAACCTTTCATGCATCTACAAATTGAAGGTTCAGTTTTGTTAGGTTGGGTAATCCCTTTCAAAATATTCTAGTCCTTAGACTGAAAATGTTGGGAAGATCAGGGCTCTAGATCCAGGTTGAGTGTATTTAAGGTAGTATTTCTTATATTATTTTACACTAGCCCTTTACGCAAATTCCAGTATATTTCCTCTAAATTAAAACTTCATGATACATAACACATTGGAATAATTAATACATAGGTGTACAACCTAAGCTGGTGGTCATATTAGGTGCTAAAATATATGCATACAGTGCCTATTACATTATGCTAATAATGTATAATGTAGTACAATTATTTCAATGTTAACCGAAAAAAAAAGGTTTTTTTTCCCTAAAATATTCTTCCTACTGAAAAACATATTTTGCGCCATCCTGTACACGACCCGTACTAAACGAGTTCATCGTTTTTGTTTCAAGTCAGAAGTGGTTGATGGGAAATGTTCACTCAGAAGCAGAAATAAAAACCAGGTCGAAAGTGAAGATGACACTCAAAGACAAACACAACTTCTGAAGCTGCAAAGAGGGTTGGTGGGTAGTGGGGAGGTTATGGAAGGAAGGGGAGTGGGGGAAAAAATGACAGACCTTAAAACAATCAACAGAAAGTGAAAGAAGGGGACCAATGAACGACCCCTTTTTAAAAAAAAATTAAAAAAGAAGAAATAAAAGCATACAGACTAAATAAACTTTGAGAGGGAAGAAAATAGTGAAGATTTAAGCGAGAGGAGACGACGGAAGTTGTTGGGGTGGGTCGCTGAGAACTCTTAGGAAGTGGTGAACTGCAGTGACCCCTCTCTTTGGCTCAAACAAAAACGATGTACACCATACGCCACTAAATGAAAGTAGATATTGCCTAAGGAAATATCAGACTCATTTTTTATGTCCATACAAAGTCCATTTATATACGACTCTAACTAGACTGGAAATTATGAGGATGGCAGATCAGTTATCAAGGTCATTTCAAAATAAACCTGCAGTGGTGAACGAAACTTAAAAAGGGGGCCTTCTTCATACATGCAACTTGAATAACTATATTTTCTCCCAGGCGTCTTACCATTCTTCCGAGATGTAAGCATATTAATAATGACACTAATTGGATAGAGATAAGGAAGGTAATTAGAGGCATGCTTGTCTTATTAGGTTTATCAGCGACGAATTGGAGGTTCAAATCGTACTTGGCTTTCTAAGGCTGTTTTTGTAAGTGTTCTCTCACTCTGCCTCTTGTAAATTTGTGTATATTTCCTATAAATAACACCCTATGTAATTATTGAATGATGATATCCTGAAAAATATGTGTTGTTGGAAAAAAATCAACCACTACGATGAAAAAGTTGGACTCATCTAAAACAGAGGTCCATGATATCTAGTTACGCGCTGGTCCCCATGAACTAGTCCTTAACACGTAATCTTCTCATCGGGGGACAAATAATTCCAGGAGGAGATACAGCCAAAATGGTTTCATGGATTCTGTTCAAAATGTTCTATTTAGAGGTTAAATGTTAAACCACAAGGCGAGTTTTTAATTTCGATTTCAGCCCCCAGATTAATATAAATGAAGATTAATTATTTTGAATTGTATGTAAGCGGCTATAACGTTTTTGTTCAAAATAGGTATATCGGGGAGTATTAAACTATAAATAATAAGGTTCGCTAGTTTTTTTTGTTAAAAAAACTACTTTAGTTTGAGTTTAGTTAACTGAATAGGTGTGTTTGAAAATAATTACTCAAATAATATCAATATAAACGAGAAAGTATTGGTATTGGTATTGGTATTATGCTATCACAATGTCGTTATTTTTATTTAAGAGAATATGATTTTGTTTTTCTCTGATATTCAAATAAGCTGAAAACTTCGATTTAGGGCTGTCTATCAGATGAAAGACATAACTAATGAATAAATGAAAAGTAAATTCACATCTTGCGATAGTATGGACCCACATTCATAGAACACAGTCATAAGAATGACAGTGTTGATTTATGAGTTATTAATAACTTAGAATACACTCGTAAAAATAGTACCAACATTTCAGATATCCCATAAGAATACTAGATGTTCCTCTAAGATAGTTAATTTTACAATACTTATTAAAAACATTTATTATTATCTTAGTTATTATCTTAGTACTATTATTGTTATTTCTAAAATTAATATGGTTTGATAATGTTAGTACAGTATTTAATTACAAAATATTTTATTTACGGAAATAACATATTTATTTCACACAAATAAATTTGGTTATAACAACTTATGACTTAATTTTTGTTTATGAATGTTAATAGTATTTCTTAAATAAATATCGATTGCTAGAATATTGTTATTAGCTAGTTAAAACAACCAGTGTCAGCTTAATCGTATCACTAGAAGAGCAATTATGACGGATACGACAGTGAATTAATCAGGCAAATTATCTTTGACCTTCTGTCAAAACGTGGAGTGCAGTGAAGAACCACTGCTCAACTTCACAGCTTTGTCTGCCTTCGCAAGTATAAATTTACCCTTTTTACACAAAATCCACTATATCCACACATTAATGTCCAAATAAATTACACAAACGAAGAAAACTAGATTTATATACAGAAAATACTATTGAAATGTTCGTTCAGCAGATGAACATGGTTGACTAACCATGCGAGATATCATGTATAATACTGCAATAGAATTTAAAAACGCATCGAAGGTTGGTTTTATTCATTTTTCAAATTGACAGTATGGAAATTCAGAGCAGTGAAATAGTTTATTCAATTTAAAATAATAATTTTTCAACTATGATATACATTTTAAAACTATGGTAAATAGTTTCATTTGTATTTGAATGTTTTTTAAGAAAAATATAGAAAACCACTTCAAGATACTAAGTTTTAATCAAGATTATTGTATTATTTACCTTAGCTAGATGTTATATGTGGAGTAGGTCGGGCTATTAATCCTAAATTTAATTTGAGTTTAATTTTAAATATATTTTAAAAACTCACAATGCACATCACAATACAATAATATTGTTTTTAGAATAACTTTAAATTATGGGGCTATATTTTCAATATTATAAAGTTAAAAATATATCACTGAGATCAAATGCTATTTTTTAGAAACTGATCTGTATAGCTTGTTCCATATAGGTAATACTATTACAAACACTTAGCCTATATGTAGCCAATTTAGCTTTTTAATGGTATGGTTATTAAGTCCTTTAATATTATATATTAGTGACGGTGAGGTCAGGGTTCAAATCCCAATCAGGTATACTTAGAGTGTTTTCCTAAATGTTTACCTCCTTCAACGCAAATTATGTTACATATACTTTAATTTATATCGTCCTCATCCATGTCACACTAGCGTAATTAATATAAATGCATATCACCCGATAAAGTAGTGAAACGAACGAGAAAGATATGTTTGATAAGAAAACAGTTATTTCAAGGAATATTGAGAATGAGATGCTCAAACGGAAACGGTTTTTTGGCAGAAATCTATTTTATAAGTAAGAAACCCACACTTTTAAAACTTAAAATATTCATTTGTACTCATTTCCTGTGTTCGTGCTCCAAGTACTAGTACCACAAATTTGTCTTAAAATGTAATTTGATATAATAGATCTCAGAGCGTGATCAAGTTTTATTAAAATTCTTGTCATTCAGTTGACCCACATTCAGCCACGCCCAACAAATTTGACCAGTTGGTGGCGTGACGGTTTATTGAGTTAAGTAATAACAAAAATAATAGCTTGGCTACTTAATCCATCATTAGTCTAATTTGTTAGTGGTGAAAAGGTGGGGATTTGAATCCCAGCTAGATGCACTAAGGTGTTTATTATCCTAAATGGATTCCCAATCTCCCTTCCACACAATTGAGGGTGAATTTCCTTTGAATTATACTCTAACACAGCAATAAAGTTCGTATAACCTGAACGGATAATGAATCAACATGGGAGATAAATAAATAGAGTGAATAGTTCGAATCCAATGTATCGTCTAGTTGCACTATCGGACCTCCTTAAAGAAGAGCGGAGAACAAGCCAGTTTGTTTCGTGTTATGAATGAGGTTGTTAGAACAAGGCGTCCGAAGGCAAGAAGATCCATAGAGCACGGAATAACAACCAGTCATTAGCGCACGTTCGACCTCTTTATGCCCGCGAGAGATCTCAAGGGGGTGGGGTGGAGGGGGAATTGGTTAAAGGGGTGGGTCAGGGTGTTGATGAGGTGAGGAGCGCCGCGATCGGCGGCTGTGGAGAATCATAAACACACTTCCCTTTACCAACAGGGGTGTACAAGTTGAACACTATATAAGTTTTTGTTTGAAAAAAATTATGAATATATTTTATTTTTAATTGAGAATCCAAAATTTTTCAGAACCAGTCACGAGAGACTGTCTTAAGGTTACTTAATTAGACTTAGTCCGCATCGCTTAAGGCATACTAAGTACCAGGCTAATCTAGTTCAGATTTCTGGTGACTGAGAGGTCAGGTTCTAAACTCTGCTAGGTGTACCGAGAGTGATTTTTTTTCTAGCGGGCTTCCCACTCTCCCTTCACGCGAATTCAAATATAGGTAATTTAAAAAACATTTACCTTGAATGAGTAAGGTAGGAAAAAATAAATAAACCTAATAGTTCCGGTTTAGCCACAATTGTCCCTGTTCAGTGAGCCTAGGGTTCAAGCCTATTAGGTTACACTTTTTGTTACGTGTACTGACCAGAGTCTCATTTTATGAGCATTACGTGGTAACTTATTTTGTATGCTTTATTTATTCCTTCTCTCGCAAAAATACAAATAATTGACAATAAATGAGCGGTTATATTAATTAAATAATGCGAGTTAAGTAAGCAAATAAAAATTCTAGTATCCTTATTAGCGTATGACATATGTTTTTTTTATAAAGAGACCAATTCTATAATAAGGTTTATTCTCCATTAAAACTCCCTTGAAATAAGTGGACACTAAATCAAAATAAATAACATACTTTACTCCGAATAGGTTTTTTAAAATCTATTTAATGATAAGTAGTGTTATTTTAACTCTATTTATACTACCTTGGGCTTAGAAAGTATCAATTAAAACTCTTTATATCATCCAATAGCATGCTTGATTATTGAATTAAGGGCTATTGGTTCGATTCCCCACATAAAATGTATAATTGGTAACTAAGTGTTTCCCATTTTCCAGGTAGCCTAATGAACTGAAGACTGAAGGAAAGGTCAAGTGAGTTATTCGGTTGTGTGACTGGTTGCTCCGTCTTTCATAGAGTTTAGACTTGTTGTAATGAGTTTACTAGATTTGGTAGATTGATAATAACGTCTCTCCTCTGGTTGAGAGACTAACTATCATGTTTATTCTGGAGTTAACATTTGCTGGTAATTAGTATGTTGATATAACTAGTTAATTTATAAGTTTCCGGTACATATTCTTTGTAATAAGGAAAGAATAGCTAATTTTAAGAGCCTAGCAAAATTAGCTACTTAATGAATAATTTAGTAAATAGGTTGAAACCAGTGACATTGACATTTTGGACAACTAAGAACCAAGTCTAGTGTACACCCCTTGTCCTTAACAATGAAGTTGTGTGTATGTTTCGTTGCGTGTGTGAATATGTGTATATGTGTGAGTGGGCCTAGGAGGCATCTTCAGGATATAATCGTTGCATCCTGACCACTAAATCACGAACGCGGTTTAAGGAGTTGTCTACCTAGATGTTACTGAAGTTCAGTGACGTCGACTATTACGTCTCAACCCCCTCTTTCTACTCGCCCTGGAAAAAAGATGGGGCTTCAAACCATTAAAGTTGCCAGATTTACTCCTGGGCTGCGGTGGAAATAATTAAGGGGTATTGTCTACTGCCTGTTTGACTATTTTCGGAGGGGAATTGGGGGAAAAGAGAAAATTACATTGTTATTTTATTTTTAGTGGCCTTTCTCCCCTTCACTAAAGTGTTAAGCCAGAATTTTCATAAATCTTCTAAAAATATGTAAATGTTACCTTTTTTAATGTATTTCAGTTGAAGTTATAAAACACCCTTTAGTTGGAAAAAGAAAAACAAACAATTTTCCTTTTGAATATTATTTTCTACCTAGTAAAAACATTGATAAATTTAATTTTATATTGTAATTTTGAAAGTCGCCTAGTGTTAGGACGTCATAAATGCTTAGGATCTACCACAACTACTGCACCCCTCCCTCATTTTACGATAATACTCCTAGTAAATACCCCTTTTATATTATCAAAGCTATTTAAATACAATTATGAAGTACCTTAAGTACACTGCGCTTAGCTATAAAAGTAACACCATGGCTTTGAGGGAGTACACTATGATCTTATCTTATACGTCATAACATAGTTTAAATTACTTTCTATATGATTTGAGGACCAAGAATCGATTAATCTAGGATTGTGATAGTAAGATCGACTCTCTTTAATTCCGATACAAGTAAAAATTTAGGGTGTAAAATATTATATATATATATATATATATATACAGATATACATGGAGTGGATGGGCAGATAGAAAGATATAAAAATATTATATATATATATATATATATATATATACAGATATACATGGAGTGGATGGGCAGATAGAAAGATATGCCAGACTTGATAACCTCTATTTTTACAGAAAAGATTAGATAATCAATATTTATATCACAATGTTCGATGCTTCAAGTATATTTATTTATATAAATATGTTCGATGCATCGAATGTATTTATTTATATAAATGGTATTTACTTAAGCTTTCTTAATTAATGTATTACCTAAGAACAAGATTTAATAATAAACTTGATTTCAGAAAAGAGCAACAACTAGTCCCACGACAGTTAAATCCCTACTGTTAAAATGGTGGGCATAATTAAACGAACAATAATGTTCTTTCAACCATGCCAGCAAACACATTAGATACCCTCATCTCATTATTGAGAAACGCGTCTTAACTAAGCTAATCAGATTGACCTATAATTTGAAGAGTAGCTTTTCAGAATAATATTTCACTGGCGTAAAGTGGGAATATAGAAATTATTGTTTTATTAGGTCCAAGACAATCCAATATGCAGGCCCTATTATGTTGTTTCCAGATTATACTACTAATATATTCTTCTATCATTGCTACCTATCAAAAAGTCAATGTAAGATATATAGTCCAATTTTCATAGTAAAATCCTTATTTGTTGAATGTAAAAGTTAATACATCTACTTTCACGTATCCATACGTCAAGTCATAGGCCTATGATGTGCAGCTATCATCATCATCATCATCTTCATCATCATCAAGTGTTTTCTGCCTCTGGCCGGGTCAGTTTAGTAAAATGCCTTCAACTTCCTATATCCTTCCCCCATTCTTCCTCCTTTAATTTCTTCAATTATTCTCCTCTCATTTGAACACTTTCTGTTATCTGCTCCTCCTATATTTTTCTTGACCTCCCTTGCAGTATTTTTCATATATACTTATTTTCTAACATTTTCTTTGGCATACTATCTTTTCCTTTCTCATTACATTTCCATACAAGCACAATCTTGCTTCCTTTACTTTATCGTGTATTCATATTTTAATCTGTCTGCAGCTATCAATGTTGTTTAGTTTACTTTCAACACCTGTAAATTAACAAGAATAAAATTGGACAATGTTATCAATGCTAACCGAAGAAAAATAATTTGTTTAGATTTTTCAAAGGTGTCTTTTACCAAAACCCTCCTATTTCTTACACAGGAATAAGGGTGAAATTCTTTAAGGTGGGGATGTAGAATACCTGAGAAAAGGTCATTGTGTTTTGAAGTTTTTATAGCAAAACTGTTTTTGGCAAAATAAATCAAATGTTGCCTCTATAAGAAACCAAAGAATTTTGTTTTCTTCACACGATGATATCAACAGTTTATGAATATATTTATAAGCATTCAGTCTTTTTAAATTAAGGGAAAAAGTTTTAGTGAAATTTTCAGGACACCCTTGTTAGATATTTGAAAACTGTTGAGGTCATCCTGTGCAGAAAATTAATTTCTATATTTGTATAGAAGAGATACTTTTTTTTTATGCTGAAATAACTGCAAAAACACTTAGAATTAATCGCTTTGCATACATCCTCACTTTAAAATGAATATTCCTCATATTGTTTTCTTGTATTATTTTGTTTGCATAGTTAATTTCTGGTACACAAGAAACGCTACGAATATAAACTACTAAAGATATTATGTCAATAGCATTACTACACTTCATGAATAGTTTTTGAAATAGGTGCTAGGGGGTGTCCATTGCTCATGATTATTTTGGGTTTAATTCAGTGGATTGGTATCCCGAATTCATAAGGTTGTTTGTGAGTTAAGGAATTTTTCTTGCAATGGTCCGATTTCAACCATTTTTGATATCAAGATTTTGATGTTTATCGACGTTTTATGAGCTTCCCAACCCCCCTAAAACAGGGAGTATTAGAATATTGTATGTCTCCATGTTTTTCTAAATCTGGTAATTCAGCCAAAACCATTTTATGGATTTCATCCAAACTTCATATTTTTATTTTTATGGTCATACCTCGATGTTATATCGTAAATTGAATTCTGCTATAGACTTAAAATCAATGGTAACTTAGTAATGACTGTTTTTTGAAAATTCTAGATTTTTGGAGAATGACATGATTTTTTGTTCAAATTGGTTAAATGGGAAGTAATGATACCAATAATACTTAACATCACGTCTCACTATACATTAGAGCTATACACTTAAATGGGAAGTAGTTTAAATTATTAATATTGGTATATACCTTTTTATTGGAGGTAAATTGAATTAAGGATAGTTTACCAATAACTAGGGCTAAGATTTTTATGATTTTATATTTTATTTACAGAGCTAAAATATTGTTCAAGTGTATACAAATGTATTTCATAATAAATCAAACTGATTTAAGTAGTTTTGTTAGCGCATATTTGAGCATATTTCAGTGTTTTTATACGTTATGGTATATTTTAACATCTTCAATCATTTTAAAGAATATTTTGTTATTTTGGACTCATTATTTTGCATATTTTGGGGCTTTCAATAAAAATAACATTTTTGTATGATTTTTCTTGAAATCATGAAACAAGAGAGAGAAAAAATAGGGGGAGGAGAGTTCTCGTGTTTGTACACGCGTCATAGCAAACGGTGGTGCCAACACGGCAGTAAGCCGTAAGACTACTTCCACCGCTCCTTCCCTGTTTTCTTTTATACGGAATATTATTTTAAAGACTTTCAGTTTGCCATATTAACTTTTAAAAAATTAAGTGTTTTTACTTTTTTTTTTGTACTATAAGTAAAGTTAGTAAAATCAGTTTGTAAAGTAAAAAAATTCTGTTAACATATAAACAGTCAAACAACTAAATTATATTGTTTATATTATATTTGTTTTGTTTGATGCCCCTGTTACTTTATTCATTCATTTTGCAAGGAATTTAAAAAAAAATGTAAATTTAATTGCTAATCTTTTAGATTTAAATGATATTTTCTTACTTTGTTTTAAAGGGCATATTTTTAGTATTTTTGTCATAAATGCATCTTTTATCAAGCATTTTCTAGGAAATTTTAGGGCATACAAATCCAAGCTCTAATTAAGATTTTAAATTTAAAAAATATTCAAAATGTATTGGTGTCTGTGGATAGTCTTACACAGCAATAAAGTATATGTTGGTTTTTACAATAACATAAAAATCCTAAAACTGTTTTAAAATATAAATAGCCCTTTGCACTGTTTTTTCTACCTATATATAATTAAAGGTAGTTATGATTTCTTAAAGCTTTAAATTTATCCGGGAAAAGCTACAGTTTATTTTGTCTTAATATTTATTTATTGTGTAACATAATGTATTTTTTCAATATTAGTAGTACTTGAAATTGTATAGTATATTCTAAAGACCAGGCTATGTTAAAAATAAAAGAATAAAAAAATAAGAATATCGTGATATTTAACAGTTTATTTTTGCCAAGTTTACATAATACTTGAAAAATGTTTTTGGAAAATAAAAGTAAACCAGTGTCAATTAATATGTAATTGAAAATTAAAAATAAATTAATACATTATGATAAACTTATCTCTTTCAAAATAAACTATACAACGTTTTTTATTCCTTTTTCTTAAATCGTTACTTATATACATATTGAGTGATTGGCATGTTATAGTTTTTATTCAAAATTGTATTTTATTTTAAGTAATAGGGATTAAATTTATTGATAATGTTTGGTAAAAATATATTAGTATTTATGTAATATTCATATCTTCATTTAATGTGGATTCATATATTTTAGCTTTGCAAAACATAGAATAGATTTGTATGATTAAAATATTTTAATGCCTTTTTTTTAATGTGTTATCCTCTCATAAAAAATATTGTTAAATAAGCCACCACAGTCAAAAGGGTGAATACTTTTTTCCCCAACAGAATTAAAAAAATTGTTGCGTTAAAGAAAAAAAAAGTCAGTCTATTCCAAATTGAATTAATATTATAAAAGAGAAAACAGCCTGAAGTTCTAGTACATGGGTTAGGAAACTTATCATCCTAGTCTGCACATCCAATAAATCTCCTTGAATTATTAATAAAAAAAAAGAAACACGAATCCGCACTTTTATATGAAATTTCTCCTCGTTATCACCGTCCGATCTTGTTATGTCTGGCGGGGTGTAAATTGGGCTCACTATATTCAATTAGGATTGATTGCTCAACAATCATTTCCCTGTATACTGAACATTACTCATCTACTATGTAATTTTCTTTCAATTTTGTTAGTTATATCCAACTACCTAAGGTTTACTTTCAGCCTAGTATGTAATGTGTATGCCATCGGTGCAAAAATCATCAGCACAGTTTGAGCACGGTAGGATAAACGTTATCTGATTGTTACGAAAGTTACTGAAGCCAGTTTCATATGTTAAGTCATATGATCTGCAAATATCACTTTTAATAGCTAGGATCAATACCCATAAATAGCCAAATGTCTAGTAAGATAATGTCAGGGTAAACCATATTTATATATGGACCGATACTTTAGATACATTGTTATGACATCTGGCCACTTATTTAAAAATTCCTGGTTCAATTCAGGACTATCTTAAAAGTTAATTATTGATGAAGTTGGGGCCTCCCCTTGCATTGAATTGAATCAACGAGTGGGGGAATGTGTGCTAAACTGGTTTATAAGGTGTGTGCTAATTAAATCATTTGATTTCCAAAGTGCAAGTCAAATGCCATGATAAAAATATTATGTAATTTTTCAAGTATAAAATTAAATAGTCAAAATATTCGTGCTTAATGATCTATCCATTGTAACTTGCGAGATTTGATTACATTAATAATATTATAATATAATTTATTATTAGTGCTTACAATCATACGAAAGCATTTTTAGTATTTATTGTAACTGTCGTGCAGTCTTTCCAACAAGAATCTTACTATAGTGAAATCTACATATAGGAGTAATACCACGATTACTAATGATGGTTATTTGAATAACTAAAACCTTGTCCCTACGTTGGGCGCCAAGTCACCAGAGTCGTGGGAAGGAAGTGCATCAACTGGCATCTCCCCAGGCTTTGCTGGAGAGCTTCCTCTTGTTGACCCACGTCAGTTGACTGAAGGCAGGAGAGAAGGAGCAAGCACTTGGATGTAGCCGTCGTCTGAAACGTGTGTTTACTTCAAACATTGCCGCGCTGCCTTTAAACGCCCGGGGCCATGGAGGAGCAATCTTTAGAGGAAAGTAGGTATATCTTGTTTGGGGAATCTTATCTTGAATTTTATAAGCACAGGACTACATTAGCCATTATTTAAATAATGGCTAAAGGCCTGTACACACAGAATGCCAAGCTAAGCTAAGATATACTTCTGCTAAAAGTTTAGAAAAATAGTGGACCATATATGTAAATGCGTTGATTCACACAGATTTGCTGATTTGGTGAAAATAAACAAAGAAATGTTGAAATTTTGTTTTCAGTTTGTTTCACGTGGATTTAAATAATATTATATTTAGGTTTTATATTTAATACACATTTTTATATTAAAACTGAAGCGTTAATTGGACAAGTCCAACCTCACCCTCCTCAAATTTCTTCATCTTCCAAAACAGCTGCTAGCAGCAGCATCTTCTCATCTTCGGTACCATATCATTTGAGCTCAAACAAGATATTTTGGAGAACGCAATAGCTAAACTCCATTGTAGGAGACGAAAGAGAAACAACACTGAATTTGGGAGGGAAAAGAGGAACCATTGCTTAGCTTAGTAATGAGTAGGAAACAAAGTCACAGCACAGAACAGCTTAGCTTAGCTTTCTGTGTGTACCGGCCTTTAGATTTGGATAGAAAATATTTAAAATATTAAAGGGTCTTACTTTATTTTCAGGTTGTATGCATTATAATTACTCTAATGGAATAGGGATTAGGAATAAAGCATTCTAGAGTTGATCTGACTGCATTTGCATGGAAGGATATTAGGAAACCATTTAGTAAAAATCACCCTCAGTAGAGCCGAAGGAGATTTGAACTTTCTCTGATCTCGCCGCATTCAGCAGGATAGTCTAAAACGATAGCAACGCCTTGAACTCCTTAATTCCTAATAATAAAACTTCCTCAATAGATATATAAAATTATTTGTAAATAAGCTGCATATTTTTACAGGGTGTAGTCTTATTTTACGTCTACCCTTTCTAAATAACATATTATCTCTTACCTGCACCTGTGAGCATGTGGACAAAGGCATAAGTCCTTCTGGTTTGGTTTGAATCTCGTTCAAGTGGAAAAGAAGTTTCTTCCAAAATTGTTTACCCCACTACCTTTAAATAAATACGGATACACTTCATTACAATTCTACTTTAATCATACCTAACTTACAATCTTATTTTTTAGCTTATGGCATATTTTACCGTGAGAGACGCAGTATCTTGTTCGGTCACCGTGAATGTAAACTTTTAGCCACTCTGTGGGAACAGAACTTTGCCCAGAGCATACCTTGGAGGTTGTCTAAAAGCAATGAGATCACACGATGAAAGATTAATTGGATGTGTAACCACTATTAATCTTAAACCAAGATTAATCCTAACTAACCAGACCATGGTGACCATTGCAACTGTTCCCCTTTTAGATAAAATACCTATGGTAGCACTGGGACTCAAGCCTAGAACCTCTAGATCATTAGCCAAGAGTCCAGTCATCTAATAATTTTGATATATAAATAGTCTAAATGGATAGTAAGATAAGATGAAAAGTTCCCCAAAAATATTTTTTATCTCGTTAATCTTTTAAATGGTGCTTTACTAGAGATGTCCTTGTTGGCCCCTCTTCTAAGATATCTTCCAATACAAGTTAAACAGTGTAACCCGACACAAAACAATCCTGACAACTTCCTACCTTTAGTATTTCTAAAAATAAAGAGAATAAAAACAATCTGTAAAATTGTTTTTCAACCGCAAATATTTAAAACTCAATTAAAAAGGTTCTCCGACCCTCCTCTCACATCTACTCCCTTTTTATTTTATCTTCCTTCTTAGTTAGTACCCTTCTCTTTCGCCCCTGATAACAACCCCCTTCATAGTTCTAAGTGTTCTGTCAAGGGCCGAAAGGCCGTGAAGAGTGACATATAAGGACAAGGCTCAAAACACCAACTAAAGAAATTTATTTTTTCTTTTTGTAACTATAAACCCAAAACGAGTGAGCTACGAGTAGGGTTGACTCAGAGTTGCTGAGCTATTCTAGCACAGGAACCAATGTCCATGCTTATGATTTTAAAAGTTTTTATAGCCCAAGCTTTTTCCAAGAAAATGTTGGTGAATTTCCTTAAAAACCTAACCAAATTTTACTCATCTTGTGTCCAAATAAGTGTAAGCTGCAGATTGTATGCACAAGACGATAAATGGTGTAAGATGCACAACACGTAATTTCTATCTATTTTTCCTTAAAAATGAGACATTTTCTAAAAAAAATAGTACATTTGGTGACACAAAATTATCTACATTATTATAAATACCCTCCACCAAAGAGCATAAATGAAATAATAAACAATGCTACAGAAACATTAAGAAAAGAGGAATATCTTTGTCCCAGTAAAAATAGAAACAATCAATTTCTAATTTTTTTAAATGTCCAAAAAATATACGAGTATACATATGTTTGCTTGTAGAAATTATTAGTCTTATAAAAATATATTTCAACTAACTTTTTTTACTTTTAATAGTACTACAATTTTAAAATGAATGTTGATTTGTATCTGAAATTGTTGCGGAGATATTATCAAAATTGGAAATTTTTGCTTGTGCTAAGTACCCTCAACATTACATGAAGAAATGAGGGTTCACATTTGTTTTATAACATTAAACAATTCCTAGATACGAAATTTAATCAAAATCGCTACAGCAAAAATTGTGAAAATTGTTGCTTTTCTAATTTAGCACTTCAGTAAACTACCCTTAATTTTATGGTTAGATATCTAACTAAAACAAGTCTTGGGATAACCTTTTAAAACCCTAGATATCAAGTTTTAGCATTATTGGTATAATGGTTTCAGCTCTAGTACAAGATATATAGACAGACAGACGTCATCACAAAAATACTTTTTTGGTTTAAGTGAGTCATGAAACGTCAACTTTGATCAAAATCTCAAGTTAATTTATTTTTAAGATCACAATATTTCACCCTGTGAGGGGTCAAGAGCAAGTAAAAAAACTTGGAACGTTAATATGAATGAATATAATCTATTGTTGATTAGAAAATTTAACACAAGGAGTGTAAGGTTACTTAAATTATAAGGATAGTTTATCAGAAGTGTGCCCGTATCAGAGTGGAGAAAAAGTTGAGAGTGCATTGAGATTTAAACGCTTTATTTCTTAAGACTCATCCATGAACAACGTAACGCTGTTGAAAGGAGGGGTAAGATCTAATGTCTATATGGTGTTATATGGATTTAGTTCAATACAATAACAGTGGTACGCTACACATTTATATTATATTTAAGCTCTAATATTTAAAAAATAATATTACCGTCTATGTTTTAACCGTTGGTAAATATCTTTTTAGTGTCACAAAAGCTTCCTTGTGAAATAATGACATTCACTCTTGATGTAAAAAGCTACCTAACACAGGTTGAAGGGTGGTCAGGCTAGATATATATTTGATGTGTCATGTCAAGAAAGGTAACCAAATGTCATTGCGTGGTTTATGGATGACCCCCAAAGGACACCAGTGAGGGTAGTTCAATTGTTAGACATCATCTCAATTTAAAATATAAAATATGAAGGTTTAAATTAAGGTAAACAATACAGGCAATCCCTTCAAGGAAGGACAGAAAGTAACTATGTACAAATATCTACAATACAATTTGTATAATATCGGCCTTTCCTGAATGCTAGAAAAAATACTAGGCTTATTTTCACGTATTCATACAGAATTTCATTTGATCTGAAAGGATCATGTTCAATATGTATTATCAAGGCCTATAAAATAACACTTATAATAGAGTAAAATTATATCAATTCTGGCCGTAAAAATAGTTTGTATTTTTCATAAAAGGTCCTTTTTATGTTTATGGAATTCTCTTGTGAAATAATTTAGGATTGAATTACTGCCTGGGAATCAGATAATAGTCACCAAGCTGCTGATAAAAAGTTCGACTAATTTTATTACCTGTGTTTCCTTTCCCCCTAAATATACCTATTTTAATTAGGCCTTTATTAATGAGGTGCATATTTTGGTGGTATAGTTTAGAGGAAATGTAACTTCGTATAGGGAGAGTGTAAAAACATTTTTGAACATTCACTCTCAGTTCATCTAGCTAAGATTCGAACCTACGACTGCCCGACACCGACAAACAATACTGTATAAACTTAACAACTAGTCCGTGTGCCTACCAGCGTGGTTGATATTTATTTGTTCAGAAGAAGGAAAGGCTCTATAATAGTTTCAAGAGTACCACCTATCCTCATCGTTGGTCACATGATATATGGCGTAACTCTCGTTGTTGGGTGAAATAGCGGTGACGCCGAGATTAGTATTCGAATCTCCATCGGGTGTGTTGGGGCTGGTATACATTAGAGAGGTAAAGGGGTGAGGTAGGCCGAATTTATAAGAAGTGTATCCGCATTGAGGAGGAGAGAGGCACCATTTAAGAAAAGAAAAACACCCATGTACTCTTGACTAAAATTTTAGCCCTAATATCCCTGTCAGCAGAAATCCAGACACAAAGAAGATGACCTCCTTTTCCCTAGTTCCAAAATTTACGCATATATTCTATTTACTTTGATATGGCTGCTGACAGTTTCACTAAAAAAACATAATAAACGGTCGCATTGATTTCCTCAATTATTTCATAATGGTTAATCCCAGCATGGATTCTAAAACATTTTAAACTCAAATGAGATGAACTACACAAATATTATATTAAAAAAAAAGATTGGATCGTCTAACTTGGAGAAAGTTGCGTGTCGCAAAGTAATGACATTTGGCCACTTACGTCGAACAAGATGGTCAGGCTGTCACCATACTTCAGAAATTACACCTTAATTCTACTTCAGATTTAATTGAGCCTAGCGTTAGATAAAGATAGCGGCTCTCATGCATGTATTGGGGTGAAAAGTTTATTCTAGCAACATTCCACTTAAAATATTTACCACTGTTATATCAGATTTAAAAAGAAAGTAGCATTTTAATTTAGAATATATTCCCTAAGGTAGCACGTGAACCAAACGTAAATATCGTTGAGTAAGGATTTCTAATCACGGAAAAGCTTGGGTTTGAATTCCATCTGCGAATACTAAGGCTATTTCTTCTTATGGACTCCAATCTCCCAATGTTCGAGCAGGAGAACACTTATAATAAACACAACTGTTCTCATTCCATCCCCATTAGAGTAAATACTCAGATAAATGGAATGGATAACGCGTATAAAATATAAGGATTAATATGGCCTATAATTTGTCAACATTACAAAAGCATGTGCCTCTTTTAAAGCTTTAATTAATCTTGAACATTCTTTTTGAAAATGATTTATACTATTGTTATTTTACTTTCTCATATCAAGAGCAATTATTTCAACCGATAAAAAAAGGAACAATTTCGAGATGATTACAAATTTTTACGTTTTATATAATACAAACCCAGAATAGTAGATTTTACAATTCTGTCTTTCTACATATTTTGTCTATCTGTATGTCAGTCTATCTGTTCCTGACCACGGATCTAAAACGGTTTGATTGGTTTTGTTCAAACACACGTTATTAAATTGCATGGTTTTATGAAACATTTTTTCACCCTAGCCCTTCAATTGAGGATCATTTTGGGATAAGTATTTTTAATTTAATTTCGAATTTTTTTAAATGGCTCTAACGATTTTTTTTAAATAATTACATACTATTTGTTTTACATAACTAAAGCACCATATAATTATTTTTTGAGCTAAAAATCTTTGAAAATTAATTCGGTAATGACTGATTTTTCGAAAACGTAAATATTTTATAAATGAGTCTAATTGTTTGGTTCCAAATGATTATCTTGGGAGTATTTGACATAATAAATAACAGTGTATATCTGTTTTGGGGTAAAAACTAATTTATGGATAATTTACTGAAGACTTATTTTGCAATTTTTTTTTTTTGCATATGGCTCTAATAATATGAATCTTGGGCGTATTTGACATACAAATATATAGTGTGTACTTATTTTAGCGGTATGGGCTCATTTCTGGATAGTTTACCTGGAATGATTTTTCAAAAACTCAAAATATTTTACAAATGGCTACATCGATTTAATTCAAAATGGGTATCTTGGTAGCGTTGGACATAGTAAATAGCATTGTTTAATTGTTGTTGGGGTAAAAACTCATTTATGAGTAGTTTACTGGTGATAAATCTTTCAAAAACTTAAAAATGTTCACAAATAACTATAAAATGTTTGCCCCGAATGGGTATCTTGACAGTATTTTACATTACCAATAACACATATTTTTTTTGTGGGTAAACACTTATTTATGGATAGTTGTCTGAAAAACATTTATCAAAAAATTGAATTATTAAAAAAATATCTTAATGAATTAGTTCCAAATGTGTTTTTTGGGAGGGTTTGACATGACAAATAGATACTATGTTTTGGTTAAAGTTCGATTAAGCGTATTTTAGTGTGGAGTGATTTTTGAAAATTAGAATTATTTTGAATATGATTAAAACGATTTTACTTAAAATATTTATCAGGGGAGTGTTTTACATGAACATGACAAATAGCTACAGTAGTCCCATGGCTTCTTTGGTGCTGAGTGACAGCTCACAGCTGACTTATGACAGTCAACATTTAGGTATATACCTAAATTTTGACCATCAGAAGTGACAGATGCTAAACACATGTTTTCGCAGATCATATGGTTTGGTGCAGGGATACATAATTTAGTCTGGTAGCTTTTCAAAGCTGTCAGATGTCAGCTGTGAGCTGTCAGTCAGCACCAAAGAAGCCATGGGGCTACTGTATGGTTATGGAAAACTAGTTAGTTTACTAATGACTGTTTATTGTAATTCTAATATTTTAAAAAAAATCTAATTGGTTCAAAATTGACATCGGGAGACTATTTTACACATCAATAATAATGTATCTTTATTTATTTAAAGCAAATTAATCTAAGGTTAGTTTACTTGCAACAATTAATTACATAAAATTTAAACTTTTCGAAATTAAACTTGAAAATTGAATTTAAAATGGGTATCTGTGAATAGCTTTTCATGTTAATTAAGCATACGTTTTTATTTTTACTAATATGTTATTTATGGTATATTACAAATAATTTATTTTTGAAAATTTTAATTTTGTAAAATAGATTTGAATAATTTGACTTAAGATTCATATAAAAGTATGATTATTGTGATTTAGAAGATTATGTGTGTGTTTAATGGGTAAAACATATTTCAGGGTTCTTTACTAAAAACCTTATTTTGAAAATTTTCTTCTCTGCTATAATACACCCTATGATAAAGTTAGTGCAACTGTGTTGCTATTTTAGTAATTATGATTAAGTAGCTTACTTACAAGGTGTTTTGTCAAATATTTTTCTAGCCCAATCATGAGTTCAGGCTGTTCACACTTAATTAAACAAATAAATCAGATATCAGGAATCTATAATTTATATGAAATGTACACACAATTGCATGAAGGGAAAGTGGAAAACAAAATAAGATAAATTTACCTTACCATACCTGGGTGGTATTCAAACTCAGACCCCTAGCTATGATATATGGCCCTACATAAATTTGGAATTTTTACTAATGCTTTTAATATTGTAATTTTAATATTTTTACTAAGTATTTTATTTTATATAGCGATTCTTTTCTATTTGTAAATTATTATTTCTGAAAGCTAAAGACTGATATACTATTCTACAGAATAGATTATATCATAATTATATATTTGCATTCATAATAAATTTATATATTTCATATTATATCATATTATATAAAGTTTTTTTTTTTTCAAATGACAAGAACACTATAAAGGTATATATATATATATATACAATCTGACTTAAATTTAAAATAAAGCCATATATTAGTCTAATTTTAGGACCAAATTATTAAACATTTTGCTATAAAACATACTAATATACACATGGTCAAGAGGAGATACAGAGCTTGTTTTCGAGTGTGTCGATTGGTTTCCAAAGGGCTTTTTTATGTATGAATTACATAATTTTAATTTTTATGAATTTTTATATTTTGATAATAGTCATAATAGCCTAGTATTGTTAGTTTATAAAAATAAATGTAATTAATAGTAATAAAAATAGGACTATTAAGAAAAACAAAATTTCGATTAATAAATTTGTAAATTTAATACAAAAACAATAAAAAGAATCACTTTCACAAATAAGTAATAAGTATGTGCTGTACATGGTCTTAAAACGTTTTAGTAGGTATTGATAGAAAAATATGTATTTTAATTCAAACAATTGCTTTTCATACTTAACTTAATGGAGAGTTTTTTGCTGTAAGCCACTTACTTTTCTGTACATTAGAGTTAAGTTGATTAGGTCATTTATAATATTGGGCGAGAAAAGTATAAATCATTACAACATTAAGCTATTATTATAAATGTTATTGTTTATTGTATATGTGGCCAGGGGGAGGGGGTCTAGCCCCTAGATCCTCCTCTCCCCTACATCCGCCACTGTACAGGGCCCTAAACAAAAATTATTTTTTGGGTAGTGGAGAGAGGAGTAAAGAATTTATCTCACTGCCAATTAGCCGGAGATCACTCTCGAGGCATAAATATCATCGATGTGTGCTTTTATTCCTTGTTTACTCGGCAGCAGCAAAATTAGGCACAATTAAGATTTTATTTTTAAAAAAACATCTATATTTCTATATTTTTGCATATTTTAAAGTATATTGAAATGATTCACTAGTCCTAATTATTACATTTTCTTCTGATATTAATTGCTGAAAACCACAACAAGATGTGACGTCTGGTTATAGTTGTACTACTACGTTATACGTAGGATGAGAGGGGCTCTTAAGTTACATAGCAGGATATGATAAAGAAATTATATTGGTATTATTTTATAAGGAATGACAATAAGACTAGTCCAAGCACTAAGACCAAATTAATTAATACTTTAATCATAACATTTTTAATATATTTTCAAGACCTCCATTTATTGCGACAGTGAATAAAAAGAATTACAAGTCCTCACATAGAAGAGCCTATAATTATAATTGAATTTTTCTACTCCCAAATCTTCCCCTAAATCTCGTAACAATAAAAGTGTGTGGTCAAGAGGTTTCCTGAAATGAAAGAATAACAGAGTTCTGATGATTCTACAAGTCAAGTACATTAAGTAAACTAGGTTAGTAAGCACTCAAAGAAAAATAATATTGCCAAACATTTGTGTTGAAAATATAAAAAAAATATACTCAAGTGCTTACAAAAATACTTTCCTTGCACGTGTGATAGTCATATATTATAAAAGCTGTCATGAAATGTTAGCCTAACAAAAATAATGGCGTTGATGATTAATTTTATATCCACAGCATCTTTCACCACTTGGGATTCGCATATTTCAACAAATTAGGTAGGCATGAGAAAGTTGTGATTAGGTAGAAATGCACCAATTTTTATGTGGCTGGTAAGTGGGAAACGGTTAATTAGCAGCCTCAATCTACTTCACACGGATTCTAGCCCTGATCTTCCCATGTATTTGAGATTCATTCCAGGTGCACTGGGGTAGGTTTTTCAATCTCCTCTACACAAAAATGCGTGTGGATTTCCTCCAAGTTACCTTCATATTCCTTAATACGTAAAAATGGTCACTAATATCTAACTAAATAGAAATAAATACAAATTTAAAATATTTTCACGAGTTATATAAAACTTTCCGTACCGTAAATAGTTTAAGGTGGGGAGAAAGGTCCGTATTTTCAAAGTTATTATAACGAGACTTTTTCTGGCTAGCTCAGTGTTTAAAGCAATGTAGCATTAAGACAAATTTATCTGGTTCAATTTTAGTCTCCAGGTGTCATTTTTCAATTTAAAGAAAATATTTTTAGTAAATAAATAAACTATAACTCCAGTAGATTTATTTTTATTAATTTTGTTCACATAGCAGTTCTTGAATATCCATAATGAGCACATGGTATTGGAATGGAATATTTTCTCTTCATTTAAAATTAAGTGGCATTCTGAACCAAACATACATACATACATACTCACTCCTTTAAATAAATTATACTTATATCTCTTAAGCTATTATGAGAAACGATTAGTTTTTCGTATCCCAAAGAGTTGCGTAGATATGATCAAAATCAGAACATTTCGATCTTTTCTCTTTTCACTCTTCAGTAAACTACCCTTAATCTTAGGGTTGGATTGGTAGCCATCTGAGAAACCTTATCGAAATCATGAATACCAAGATTTATTTAGCTTGTTTGATAACATAGTTTCGGATCTAGTCCTAGTAACAAAGGGACACAGGTAATATTTTCTGATTCAGGGGGTCATGAAATATAAAAATCAATTATCAAAATATTGAATTCGATTTCGATGACAATCTCAATACTTCTTCTCTCTGAGGGGTCACGAGAATCTAAAAATTATGATCAAAGGGTAAGGTGATTATTACAGAAATCCAAAAACGTTTTTTTAAAATTTATTTTGGCTGCATATGGTTTTTCTTAAACTTTATAAACACACGTTAATTCGAGTTCCCTTACATCCTATATTATAACTTTGAAAATCATTTAATATTCACCCTTGTATTTCAATCCACTTGAACTAGATAGCTAGGAATTATTTCCGAGTGCAATGTTATACTTCCTCCAGTCCTCGCCCGCTCCCCTATTTTCAGTTCCCAAGCAGAACGGTCTCTTGTGGCCTTACTAGTATGACACGTTCTTAAATGACAAGTGTCAAGCTACTATTTCCTGCAACAGTTCATCAAGGGGGCATTGAGAGCCACGGTACCCGGGAGTGTCAACCGCACAAGAGTTGATCTCCCCGTAACGACACAATAGTCTCCACAAACATAAAGTCAAACAGGTAACCACGTCACTCCCTTGCTTTTGTTCATAGTCAAGAGGTGGAAGGGGCTTCAGACGACGCTTCAATTTTAACAGAAACGTCTGTTGTTAGTACGTAAAATAAAATCACCATATTATATAGGACATTCTAAATCAGGGATGGTAAAATTACGGCATGCCAACTTGGAAGAAATAGATATGAGGTGAAATTATTTGAATTCAATAATATGTCGAAAGTGATGTCATTCAATGAATCTTATGTCTCAACGAACCTGTGAAGTCAAGGGTTATAAATTAACTTTGCTCGTACCTAAGTGCGTGCTGTTGAAGACAAAAATCTATGAACTTAACATAACATAACTAGCTTGACAAGACAAGTACAACATGCTTCAAACTAATAATAGAAAAATATATAAATTATGTTTTAAATTTACCATAAATATAATCTATTTATTGTATTTATTCACTGATGGTGTTACTTTCAATGTTTTTATTTTTGTCATTGAAATTATTATGGTATAAGACACCCTCTTTGACAACTTAATGAATTTTTCCCTTTTAAATTTAGGTATAGATTTCATTTAAATATGTATTAAATTTAATTCAAATATTTATTAAATTTTATAATATTAAATCATTTTTATTTTTTATTATTCATTAATAAACGCAAATAAGTGGTGGCACACTAGAGACTAGATAGCAATACAGTAAGTCCCTTCCATCCTTGTTCTAGATGAATGCACCATTAAATGCCTAGTTGTAGAGTTGTCATTGTACTATTATTGGCTGCATCACTCCCTCCCGAGAAAAGGGTGGCTGCGTTATCTAATATATCGTGATTTATTGATTACTCATAAGTAGCTAACGATTTCTGTACATCCATTACAGACTCTACTTTTATAATATGAGTGAATAATAACCCTGGCCATGGGATGACTCATGGATATCTCATTGGTTATAGCAATAGCATATCAATCCAAAGGTTCAGGGTTCGATTAACGTGTTCAGGTGTCTTTTTCAATTTAGGTAATAATATAATTAGCTTTGGCTATAACCGTACCTAACAAATATGATATCCTGACTATTTAATTAATTTTAAATTAATTAATTTATCAAAACCCTTCTATCTAGTCTTAATAGTCTTTTATTTTAAATTTGTTACTTCACTCATAAAGAGAAAGCTAATTTAACTTAAACACTTCTTCAAGAACAAATACATATTTTTACATGTAACCCAGCCAAAATAAATATACACATGTTAGCTCTGTAAATATTTAATCAAATTCTTATGACACTTATGTACAATTTACTTGCAGGGTAGGCATAGAAATATAGATAACTTAAAACATTTATAATACCATATTCATAACCAAAACGATAACTAATGAAAAGTCATGGCATGTTTAAATTAAACCATTTTTGTGTATTAACTTCAAATTAGGTTGGCATGGAGTAAAACCATATGTCAACATTACTAATTAATCTTTGCGTACTTCTAATGAATACATCGCATACCCACGGGGGTGGGTACCCCAGATTGAGAACCCTGTTTTATATCAGTTTGACTATAGTCTGGAACCAAGATTTTTGATGAGCTCAACTTGTACAGGAATCTTTAGTGAATTTAAAAGGTTCTTATGGTGCTCATTTGATACAGATATGTTAGCTACAGTCATTTTAATAAGAAGGGGTGGTTTAGAAAAAATAGCATGGCCAACATTGATAGCCCTTTACTTTTTTACACGTCTTATCTTATAGGTATTGATCGTATATATTAACACTGGCATCTACATATCACATGATCTGACATTATTATTTGATAAAAGAAGATTCACTAAATTATATCTGTTAAATAAGGTCCTTTCTATGAAAACTGTTTTTTTATATATTAAGGAGATTTTAAATCCTCGATTATACCATGCATGTTAAGGCTCAAATTAAATTCAAATATAATGATTTTATATATTTGACCTATTTTAAATAATTCAAAAAAAAGTAAAAAAGCCAACCCAGATTGTACAAAGATAATATCTCTCGGCATTCTTTTGAGCTAAAAAACATTCCCGAGTTTAAAAATAACATATTTAAAAGATAAATTTAAAAAAAACAACACCGACATACCTTATTACAAAAACGATCTTATTGCAGTTCCCACTGGTCCAGAAGATTCCGGACATGAGATTGCAAGGACACCAACGGTAATCTTCAGAGGGTTGGAGGTTTGAATGAGGAAGTAATGAGAGGCTTAGAGAATCGCTCTCGTGTGTATATTTCATTGTAAGTGTAAACCCGTCAGTCAAGACCTGACAGTTTGCTCTGTGTGTTGTCGTGGTAACGATGAGAAAAATGAGAACAGCTTAACGAACAATGAGTGTTGAACAATTGAAGAAAAATACTTGTATATTTATTCAGAAGCTGACAGGATCAAAAGAATCAAAATATGTCTACTGTATTTCCAGCAATTGATTAACTACCACTCTTAAAGAATTTCATGTTAGATTTTATGAAATTTAAAAAAAATGAGTCAGTTAGTGTGAATTATTACTGAGACTTCATAAAACCTCAGAGTATCATTTTAAATTGTAGTGCCACTGATTACTAGAACATAAATACAAATGTACTGTACATTGGGAATATCTTTTAAAAAAGTCAAACACATGATTTTTCACTAAACATTATTAGTATTTCATTTTATAGTTATTGTTATTTAATAGATATTAATAATTTATATATAAATAGACAGCTCCAGATCGTAATACGTGAAGCATTGTTCCATAAAAATAGATATAGTACCAATTTTTTAGTTGTGGAATATGCCCATTTGTCAGAAAATTAAGGTGTACATTAAACTTGATTTTCTATTTTATATGTTTCAGTATATTGATATATAGGAACTTTTTTTTTATGTTTTCATATCATTAAATATTTAGCACATTTTATGCTCTGTATTAATGCCTATATCCTTAAGAAACAAAAGATAACTTGTAACATATCCAGTGAATATATTAGCTTTTAGTAAAAATTAAAAATTATAGTCATCATTCAATAAACCCCTGTCCTAGACCCCTAGCCTATTCTCAAAATAGATGTTATGCTTAAAAAACGGAAACTAAATCTTTAGTATGTGTTTTGCATTTTTTCTTAGAAACAAATAGAGCCTTTGGTTAAATTTACTTCCCAAATATAAACATTGTAAAAAGCTCCTTTTAAATCTGTATTCTTAAATATTTGTTTCACTAGCTAAATAAAGTATTTTAACAAGTAAATACAAGAAGGATGCCTTTGCCTACATTCCCACCAATGTGGTTGACATTCAATTCGTAAATGTTAGTTTGAATCTATTATCTTATATAGTAGAGATAAATTAATAGTTTGGTTTGCCCTAGAAACAAACTATAATAAGGAGTCATAGAACTGGTCCTAAGGTTTACTAATAAAAATATATCAATTAATATAATTAAAGCACAGTGAAACAGTTTTATGGGTACATAGTACTTACACAAATTTGGTTGTATGTTTTTATAATATAATTATTACTTATCCAAATTATAAGATAAAATTACCAAATAGAGTTTAAAAGTACAGTTTTTATATACAAAAATTATATGTTTAATTTTTTTGTAAATAAATATTGTGAATTTTATAAAAAAAACTTAATCATAGCAATTAGAAAATGTATCTTATTAACATGAAAAACCTTTTAAAATGGCATAAATATAGTCAATACCATCAGCAAACACCCACATTGTTTCAGCAGCAATCTCACACTTGAGACTTTACACACCAGATCTTAGATATCTAATTACAACAAATTAACATTGCTCTTGTGTATCTCCTGACAAATCCACGCTTCAGATCCATAAAACAATATGTTATCAACACACTTTTATAAAAATGCTGTATTTGCCGTTTTAGATACTATTTAATTATTTGCAATAGTTCCCATACATCTAACAACTCCCTGAGATGCATTCGCCCGTCTGTCGATTTCACCATCCAAAACTTAATTTTTACAGAACATTTTGCCCAAATACACAAACTCATTCACTTGTGCTAATAGTTTTTCATTTTATATTAAGCATAAATAATTTCCTGATCCGTCTTTATCAAAAACTAACACCTTTGTTTTGGAGACATATATACGAATATCCATTCTGCGTGTCACCACATTCAAAGGATTTAATGCCTTCTTTAAGCCATTTTTATTCTCATTCATTAATACAGCATCATCTGTATACTTAACCACCCTCACATTCACATTGTCCATTTGTACACCAACCATGTCCTCACGAGTAACCCTCATACATTGATCAATCATGTAGACATAACAAAATCTTGTCTAACACCCTGGCAAATGTTAAGCCATTCGCTCAAAGTTCATCCAGCTACCCTTACATACGATTTACTTTCATCATACTCCATCATAATTGCATTTACTAACCACGCAGCCACACCTTATTCTCCCAATACATTCAATATTATACTCTCATTCATCCGTTCATACGCTTTCTCCAGATCAACGAATGCACACTAAACTTTCTACCTTACTACCATACATGTATTAATCACCTATTGTAATGCAAGTAACTGGTCCATGCAACTTCTACCTGGTATGAAATCACATTGCACACCCCAACTCTTGTCCGCAGTTTTTTCACGTATCCTCTCAATTAAAAATCTCCCAATTAAACTTTGCCTTGAATATTCAACAATCTAATTGCCTTATAATTCTTAAATTTACTCTTAATACCTTTGTCTTTGTACAAAGGAGCAATGATCTCATTACTACAATCATTAGGAAATTTAAAATTCCCATCCCATACATTGAACTTACACAATCTGGCAAGTAGTACCATGCCCCCACACTTATTCATTTCACTTGTGAGCCCATTTACGCCCGCATCATTGCCAATTTTTAGCACTTTAGTAGTTTTTAGCACCTAAGCCTCATTAATTATTTCACTCGTCATAATATTTTCCTCATTTTATGCTACGTTCTATACGTTTTCACCATATAATTGGTCAAAATATTCCCTCCGTCGTTCTCTTATATAGTTTTTATCCAATTTAATGACGATATAATTAATTCACTTTGCTTTATTTGTATAAATATGTGGTCTACATATTTTTTGTTAGTATTTTTTATATAATGCCTTTATACCTGTTCTTCAGGTATATTTCAATTACAAGCATACATATAAATGCATGGGCTCAGTATTTTAATTCAAACTAAGTGTACGCAGATGATGGAAGTTCTAAAAGGGTGTAAGTGGCTAGCTAGGAATGGACTACGTTATGACATCATAAGTTAATCTGAAGCTATTCTAAAATATTGGGAAATTAGTTCATGTATTCCAAAACTATTAATGAGGAAATAATTTAATTAAATAATAGTAGTATAATTTCATAACTTGATGTATAGTAAGAAGGTCTACACTAATTTAAATTAAAAATAAACTAAAAATGTAATTGATTGAATGTTTTTAAACCAACTAAAAAATAATTCACTGTGTAATGTACAAGATTAAGGCTATAAAATAAAGTCTTTAATCTATGTTTTAACAATAAACTACCCATAATTGGTTTTCAACGAAAAAAAGGCATCATTCCCATCTCATCTGTTTACCAGTAACTAAGAGATTGTAGTTTGTATCTTGACCTGGTATTTTGATCTGTTTATTCCTGGATGATTTATTTATCCACACTAAAGAAATTAAAATGGCAGTATATATCCTCGCAGTACACTTATTGAGACTTGACGGTGTGTTGAGGTTGGAATCTCGGTTAGTTTTAATTAAGATGGGGTGG
>CABFOV010000932.1:47920-58268 GCA_902141375.1 Timema poppense
GGGGGGGGGGGGGGGGGGGGGAAGGAAGGCAAACTAGAGGTTTGCGGGATTGAGAATAAACACGTGCATGCGCACGAAGCGTCTTAATTTTTGGTTGATTAACTTATTTTTTACAACTTGCTAGTACCACAAGAAAAAAAAAAATTCATTACTTTAGAAAAGAGATTTAAATAAATTTGGTCTTCAATTTCTAATTAATTTATAGCTTTATTCCAGAATAAGTCCACGCTGCCCTGAGATGAGCTCATCACCCCTCCCCCCCCTTTTCCAGGGAGGTGCAACCCCCAGGTTGAAAACTACTGCACAAAGCGAATTGTCATAGACAAATCGGTTCCTTTCGCAAATCTAAATTGTATACAAATAAGTTTTAGATTAAGAGTTCACCTCATGTATTATTCAATTGCTAACAAAGAGTTGATACATGAACGCTGATGAAAGAAAGACTATCTGGTACCAAACACCAGCAGCAGTGGCAACAGTGGTCTTTAGAATCGCATTGAACCAGCTTTGACGAAGTAGTTGCGGTTCGAATACCTGCCAGGAGCATTGATATTTAATCCTCTCTCCACGTTAGTGTATGCACAACTTATTTAAACTACTCTCCTTATGAATATAACCTAAATTTAGTAGCCAATAGTATTTTGTTTGCCTTCTGCCACTACAAACAATACGTATCTAACATTCGCCCCAGAAAGCACAGAGACATGTACAGCAGTTTCCCCTTATATGGTTTGCCAGTGATGGGTAGGTCAAGGTTTCGAATCTCAATGGGATATTATAAGATATTTATCTTTAAATCGCTGTCTCCTCTCCTTTTATGATAGTTTTGATTTACAATCTCTAAATTCTACCTTCCACATCCCTGACCCATTAGTGTAAATATACGGATACCCGCAAGTGATAATAAGACGTGCGTAAAACAGGGGAGATAAAAAAACAACATCTAGCAAACAATGAGCTTAATGAATGTCGGAAAAAACCTATTCACTTAGACGAACGTGGGAAATGCACGTATGCTTTTAGACAGTTTGGAGGATGTAGCCAAACGACAATAACGAAAAATAATGTCGTGTAATATAATATATTGCGAAACAAAAAATATATATTTTAAAGATAAATCTGTTGTCATTGTCTGGTTCCAGCACTTAACGCATGAAGGAGCACGTAACGTCATATAGCTAACTCTACCAGGTGTTTGTAAGTAATAAGTTAAAGTGCAACCTCCCCTCCCCACATCCTCACCCTCCCTCACAAACACATTTTTTTAATGCACGCCCGCAGTTTTGACAATGGAATGCACGGCTGAGGTATCATATGATTACCCTGGTTTGATATATGTTTACCTGCATGCTTTTAGCAGGATATATCACAGTGTTTCAGAAAAAGGGCCATATGGAGCTATGCCACGCATGAGCTTTTATTTTCTAAAAAGGTAAAGGGGAGACGGTGGTTTCTGAAAACACGTCAGCCACCTGTATCCGCTGCCAGTCAAAAATAGTACGTGACACGTTGTCGATAATGGTTAAAATGTCATCCTGTAGCATATAAAAAGAGATAGTCAAGAGTCATTAAGGGATTTGTGACAAAGCTAGCCATTCTTTGGCTCATGAAAGGAGACCCTACGGATGTGAAGGTTCCTCAGTGAGAAAATAAAATTTTACTCTGAGATTATTGGTTATATCATTAATTAACTAACAATTAAATTGACATTGTATATAGTAGGATTCAATCACACATAGAGTAGTATTTTCTTATAACTAACCTTATCTGACAACTAAAAAGTAGATGGATCAAATTTCAAGTATTCATACGTCAAATAATGTGATCGAGATTTGTAGCTTTTGATATATATAATCAATATATTAAATAATAACATTAATAAAATAGTATAATATTAGCCAAATTGACTGCAAAAACAATTTTTTTAAACCTTTCCTTCCAACAAAATCCTAATATACTTTCTCACACAACCTGTTAGCATATGATTGGAAAACATGTATCAAAATTCTGATATCTAAAGATTTTCATTAAGTGAACTAATATACAAAATGCAATATAGATACATTTACTATATAATTAGCTTCCCAACATAAATTTGTAGCCAAATATTTAAAACCATTTTATAATAATTTAAAATTATCAAAAATTGTGACTATGTGAACTATTCTTAAATAAATCTTCCTCAAAACAAAATTAAACAAAAAAATAATTTTAAAACAAAACAGTTCCCATATAAAAATCTTGAACCAAATACTATATATATATAATAGAAATATATATATGATAGAAAGATATTTTTATATATATATATAATAGAAATATATATATATGATAGAAAGATATATATATAATAGATATATATATATAATAGAAATATATATATATGATAGAAAGATATATATATAATAGATATATATATATAATATATACCCATAATCTAATATTCTCGTATATGGCAAAAAGGGACGCGATTTGGTGAAATGCATCATGTTTTTATACTTAGTACAAATAATTATTTTTAACTGTAAGAGTGATCACTTGGTTAAATACATTATTTTATGTTTAAGGCTCACAACGTTATTTATACATTATAATTCAAGTGAGCTTCTTTACTCTCCTCTTTATCCATACCCCTAGATTAAGTGTTTGAAAGCAATAGAGTTAAGCATATAAATTAATTAATTTTTTCCATTTGTTTTGAAAAGCATCTGGTAATTTTTCATTGCATGTAAATAATATATTTTTCTAACTTTAATATCAAGGGAAGAAAACCTTTTTGGAGGGGCCAGTTAATTCCTGACACTCCAGTTCAACCACATTTAAATATTGCAGCAGCTTGAAGATCTGTTTTCTTTTATTCCTTGATAACTGAAAATTTCGTGGACAAATTTAAATTAAATTTCTTATGGCCATTCTTTGAATCTGGGTAAAATAATATATTTATATAGGTCTTACGTTTACATATGGTGACCGGTCAAAATATGTTTTCTTAAATATCTAATCTCAAGTGATTTGAATTTAAAATTCTAAGCAATCAATTGAGAACATAGGGCGTTTTTTTTAATGTTGGCATCTATAGCGAGACTGATGTCTTAAATCACGTAAACAATGGTTAATAAACTTGTTTATGAGTAATATGTATGCCCATTATATTTTTATAATTTATTTTCTGGCTAACCGGGTCAACAAAGAAAACTATCAACTTTAAATACAAGGAGAAATAGTTATAAAAGACAGTTCAACTTGAAATCAAAGAAAAATGTCTCCAAAGAGAAATTTTAAGGCTGCAGTAACGATATTAAATTATATAATTCTTATCATGATACGAGGTCTACTGTTCGCAGAATTATTATTGTTATCCCACACAAAACTATCAAACTTTAAACAATTTTGGTGTGTGGGTGGGTGGGTTAGTGAGGGAGAGAGAGGGGGGCTTTAACGCACCTTTCTACTCGTCCGAGCTGCCCGAATGTTTATACTAATGTGATAGAGATGAGGAAGGTGAGGAAATGTACCCATATCAGGAAAAGCCCCTCATCACACCCTTCCAAGATTTTTAAGCCTTAGGGCCAGTTTTATAGTCAAATTTAGTACGCCTCAAGTGCGGCGCTACACTAAGTAGATGACACCTACCTAAACCAGAATGGAATGGGCCAGTTTCCTATGTGAAAACGGCCCATTCCATTCTGGTTTAGGTAGGTGTCGTCAGGTACTTAGTGTAGCGCCGCACTTGAGGCGTACTAAATTTGACTATGAAACTGGCCCTTAGTCTCCACTACATAGGATGGTAGACCACACCATGTTGACACCTTTTTCCCAGTGCCCACCGATGCGGGTCCTACGAACTGATAGACTCAACCTCTCTCACCAAACAATAACGAAAAATAAACAAATCATTAAATATAAATTGATTAATGGATTTACGTTTGGGCAATTTGCTCATATCTTTGCCCATGTGAACTCAAAGGAAGTTTATTTATATTCTTTAAACGAAAAATGAATGTGACCTGGTGGTCCAGGGTTAAGGTGTCGGACTCTTGTGCTGAGGTCCAGGGCTCAATCCTCGGTCCCGGCATAGATCTATCTGATTAACAAGCCCTTCCTTCACCTCTGACAAGACGTGTATAAATCACAACTTGTGAATGTGTGGAATGCCAGTACTCCACCGTGGTTCGGATCCCACGTTAAATTCTAGGTCCTCCATTTCATCTCACAATCACGTGCGTATAACTCGAACGGTTAGTAATACGCGGTGCTAATAATAATAATAATAATAATAATAATAATAATAAACATTACTTCTTGACACGGGAATCGAGTCTGGAACATTTGATTTAGATATGCCAATTCTCTAAACACTGAGCAATCCAGGAGTCGTCCCATGCCCAAGGTCATTCTTCACTCGTATTTTAAGGCAGAGTCTGTGATGGACGTACGGAAAATCTTCGGCTATAAATGTGTGATCAATTAAGATCACGAGCTACCAGATCACGCAGTCACCTTTGACTTTGGTAGTTGACTTTTTGCTGTCAATAAAACAATGGACATTTTACGTATGCACATATCATTATGTAATAAATAGACAAGCTATAATATTAATTAATTATGGTTATAGCCACATATAAATATCATATTCTTTAAATTGAAAAATAACATCTGGGCGCGGAATATGACAAATGCGGCTATAACAATAATTAACAAACATTATCCGGGTTATCATAAAGTTTATTTAGATAAACTTTCGCGCAGATTTGAAATATTTTATTACAGCCTATTCTTTTTTGTCCTTTTTTTTATACCCTAACTTCAACCCCCACGCCCCCAAAACTAGGGTGGTCTAATGTTAGCCCAACAATGAACTGACCACATAAACTCACAGGCTATTTCGCTGAAAAGGTATTGAATTACAAATGTCGAAAAATGTTTGAAAACCTAAGAATGTGCGGCTGGACTACCTAAAATGAGGCCAATGAGGACATTAGGGGCGTTTTCCTTTCCCCCCTTCCCTTTATGTTTTCGACTAAGATCAAACACAGCAAGAGGCACGGGGTCCAAGCCCAGTGGATGAGGGTACTGAAAAAAAAACCTCAAGTCTTCCATCAATGTCCTGAAAGTTATGAACCACCATGTTCCACATCTGCGATTATCAAAAGGACAATCTGAACGCCAAAAGATAAGTGACCCCCATCGTATTTCCGACGTGTGGGTCTTACTTTACGTATATTTAGTTGGTGGCGTTGCACGATTTGTTAGGTAGTCTGGGGCAGTATATAAACTTGTCAAGACAATTTAGAGGCAAATGTTTCTGAAGTTCACGGTATTCTAGAATTTGTTGTGTTTGTAAATACGGATTTTATATCAATATATAAATAGTTTCAACTTATTAAAATTAATTCAAGGAATGTAATAGTGGTTATTTTACTCCTTGTCTGGGCTGTACGGCTTTTAATAGCCTTGATAGTAGGAATTACGAGAGAAATAAAATTCAAAGAAAACTCACTATAGAGTATATATCATCTACAAACAAACTGAAAGTTACTAAGGCGTGGTGAATTTTTTTTAAATTAATATCTCACTTATTTAAAAAAATAATTATAACACATCTTTTTCTAACACGTTGCATTGTTTGACCAAAATTAAAAATATCGGTATTCGAAAATGAATAAATTATATATATTTGTATCTCATCTACTTCGCATCCGGGTTCTCCACATTATTAGATCAATGGGAGATATGAGGAAGTTAGAATTTTATAGGGCATCTGCATTTGCATGGAGAAAGAGTTTAAACCCATTATGGAAAACTACCTCACGGCATCCAGCCAGTATTTGAAACTTAACCTCCTAGCACCTAAAAATTAGATCATACGAAGTTAACGCCTTAGCCCTTGGTGCTATATACATTTTGATACTAAGTAGTAATTTACTGCTATGATAAATCTAGTGTTTGGTTTCTATATAATTGTTTGTTGCGTATAAATATTAAGCCTTTAGTTGTAAAATAGCCTATATATTTGACCCTTTGCTCGGTTCCCGATTTACAGCCCACTTAATTTAGATTCATGTTGTTCTATCTTACATTAGTTTTGTAAGTTGAGTACTGAATATAGTTGGGTAAATAAGGCATATTAAATATAGAATACAAAGAAAATTAATCATGTTTCTTTAAATTTATATTATTTGTATATTCATTGAGTACAAAACTATAAATCGACAACAGTAATTATATCTCAAACCTTAAAGTAATTTTCCAGAAGTATTAAATAATAATAAGTAATAAATTAATAGAAATATAAACACACCTAATGCGAGAATACAATTCATAGCCCACAATCTAAAAACTCAGGTCTGTATGGGTAAGAAAAAAAACCACTATAATTAATCTGTCTGAACCGGCCAGAAACTTTCCCTTTTCCAAGTTGGTTTTAGAAGGGATGGATTTAGGAACAGTTGGGAAGAAATTCGACCGAGCCACATGGCAAGGCTAGATTCCGATCCTTCCCCCTCTCTATATGCCGCAATCAAAACTATATAGAAAGCAAGCGGCCATAGTAAGCTTGGGTTGGAATGAAGTGAGCGAGGTGAATTACTGCTCCTAAATAACCCCATTTGAAGTACCAAAATTGAAGGGGAGGGGAAATTAGGTCACGTTAGGTTCTTACAAATAAAAAGAAATCCTACGTCGTTAGTGGTGGATGTTAGCTCAGCATAATATATCTTACAACCGTTTAATTGGCCGAATGGTCTAAGGCGTCACTCTCGTGTTAGACTAGCATGCTGATGATGGTGGGGATTTGGGGGTTTGAATACCAGTCTGGTATACTGAGGGTGGTTTTTATAATTGTTTCCCACCCTCCTTCCACGCAAATTCGGGTAGATTACCTCTAAAATGCTTCCTTCCTTAACCTGAACAGTTAGTATGAAATGGTGATGAAAACACTATTTTACTTTGCGATGAGAATATGGTTTTCTGTTACCAGTGACGAGGTGACTAAAACAAATAAAATAAATAACTAAGAAAAAATGTACACAGATAGATAAATATACTTTTAGTGTAATTTTTTTTTAAATACATAACAAAAATTCATTAATTAAGATAAAAACATTTTTTGGCCTATCTGAAAGGTTATAAAATAATCTCTATAATGGTTATGAATTGTGTGTACAGAACGAATTAAATATTATTATTATGATTTTTAACTGCAATTACAAAATAGAGGATTTTCTATACCTAAAATCCAGATGGGTTGATAACAGAAGTATTATAAAGAATAGTAATTTAATGAATGTGAAAACTAATAAAAAAATTTAATAATTACGTTTTAAAGATAGTTTTTATGAGTATTTTTTATTTGAATTTTCTTTGAGGGCTGAATATAAAAAGACACAAGGCTAGCAAACTAACTTAATTCTAGAACAAACACAGCTCTTATTTCCATGGCCTTTAATTATTCACTGTGAAAGGGGAAGCCCCAACACCAATGATAAACGTTCAACACTGACGGGAATTCTACCCGAGAGGGTTAGTCTAATATACAAATACGCTAACGTGTGTCAGATGTTTGAAAACTGGAAAAAATTCTTATATTTTAAATTAAGTGGTGTACTGTATTTCATATGCAAATTATATTTATTGAAGTGCCATCTTTAGTGATTCTATTTTATGAATTTTAAAATATATATATATAGAAATAAATATATGCAATGCGAACACGAATGACTGAAAGGGGTAAGAGTAATATAATAAACTTTAATACATTTGTTTATTTTAATTTCAATACTAAATTATAACAACTCATTTTATCTGGTGCGCAAGACATTCAGCAAACAAACAATTTTGTGCATAGAAGTATACTAATAACTAATTAATATTTTAGAAATACAAATGTGGAACTTGTATCCATATTTATTTTTAAGCAGGTCCCCAGGTATTTTTCACTCCCATACGGCCTGCGATATCAAAAAGGTCATCTACTCCTGCGGTCTGTTTCATAAAATTACAAGTCCACAATTTGCAACTTACACGTGAATGTTTTAAAATAATTGTACTTATAAAGAGTTTCATAAAGAAAATTATTTAAACTGTAAATTCTAGTGCACTTTTAGAACATATTCTAAATTAGGCTGTTTTATTTACAATTAAAACAGTAATTCATCCAATTTAGTATCCATTGTTACAGCAATAAAAAGTACATAAACCATTTTAGAATGATTTTGTCACAGCTGTAGTTAAATATTTAAATATATACAATGGAAAATTAAGGAACATGTATATAGATTTTGTTTGGGGCTTTATAAATTAAAATTAAAGTTAATAAATAATTACCTATTTTATGTAATAATTTCTCATTCGTCAATGGAATCACTAGAAACCGTTCGTTCTACGTCAGAGTCTCCTAAACTCAATAATTACTTTGCTTATACCCTCATAATAAATCTAAGAACATAATACCTTATTTTACTTAAAATATTTCCGAAGGTTGCTTGTTCATTATAGTAGTATATTGAACTAGTTATGTACAAATGACCGATTAATATTACACTTGTAAATAATTTTTCGTTTTTAGTCGTAGAAACTTGTAAAACATACTCCTCTGTTTACAAATACTTCCAAGATACAAGTAACTTCATGAAACCAAACTATAAAATCTCTTGTAAAATTGGTAGCTTTATGAAACAATGTTTTCTAATGTATTAAAATCCATAAATACATTACCTGTTAATTGTAGATTTGTGGTTTTACTAAACAGGTTCCAGGTACAGTCCATTAAGATAAGTTTTACCTCTTAGGGTAAACAAAGCGTATGAGCTTCAATTCTTAAAATTCGTTTAGGAAACACTCATATCTGCGTGGAGGGAGAGGGAAAAACATTTTGGGAAAAATTAATATGTGTAAACCCAGTTGGGATTAGAATAATGATCTGACCATCACTAATACTTGACTATTTGATGACTATTTCCTGTGCCCACCATTATAGTTGTCTATTAGCTTATTTGTTTTATCATGAAACTGACTTCATTGTAATTCCTCTCGTCATCGAGGTGTAAGCCTGCGTAGGTGGGCGGGCACGCGATCTAAATGTCAAGCTCAACTTCATTCGACCACTTAAGTGGGGCACTTTTGTCGTTATTGAGAGAAAAACACAAATAGTCTTATGAAGGTCATATTTAGAGTAAGTGTGTAAGTGTATGTCCTTAACTAACTTTCTCGCCTCAATTTCTATTTATATTACCTGCTAACACAAGGAATATATTATCTCTATTTATCTTATGAAGCCATATCACTAACACTATAATATATTAGCTCCATAGGGGGCTAAAGTTACAATTTATTCTGATAGGCCTGTTATGGGAAAGTTTAGGTACGCATCCCAGCTCACTACACTAAGATTTTTTTTTTAAATTTACAAGTGCTTTTGTGAATATGCTAGTACACTTCTGTTGAAATTCTACTTTCCTAATCTCAGCCCCATTATTTAAAATATACAGTCAATCTTGAAGGATATCAATACTCTGCAAACAATGTAAAATTTTATTAGGATTAAGGTGGGATGAACAGTTTTAAAATACAAATGAATTACAAATCACAGAAAGGAAACAACTCCACAAAGTATGTAAATTGATATATTTACAAGTTCATAGCCCTATAGACATACGCATCGTCTACTGACTTAAAGAAACATGTACTGTATGGTACAATAATTTGAAGTCACTTTAAAAATTAAATTTACCGCAGATCTGCAACTCATCTTGGATTGCAAAATTATTTATTGTTTCTCTTGAAAATTTTGGGGTTTGGGACATGTTTCCTTTCTGAAGCTACCAATTCAGATTTTTTTTTTCAGTCAGCCTTGATAATATTTTACCTTATTGTTAATGTAAGTTTATTTATTTTAAAAATATATATCAAAAGTAACATCTGCATATCACATGTATTGACTTATGAATATGTTTTAATAACTTTTAAAACTGTCAAAAAAGTCCCATCCTATCTAGTTCTTGCTCCATAATTACGGATCACCTTTACGTGAAACCTACTGTATATACACTAATATTGGTCACCCTGTTGGTAATGCATACCTTCAATTAAATTATCTCTACTGGAAGAACAGAAACAGCAGGGGTTACTTAAAATTTCAGCAGCATTCGCTTATTGAAAGGTTTTAAAATTCTATCAAAGTAAAAATATTCTTAGTCATACAATAAAGGAGAGATAAATCGTGTTCAATTTTATCTGTAGACTTGTAGAACACAACAATTACACAATAAATCTGATACTCTATATTATACCAGATTTGAAAAACCAAATTTAAATATTGTTTGATTCGATCTAGACACAATATGTTTAA
>CABFOV010000932.1:58337-88715 GCA_902141375.1 Timema poppense
CTATATATATATATATATATATATATATATATATATATGATAGATACATTTTAAATTTACTTTCCCGACGCTACATGAGAAATAACAAATAAATTAACTAAGAAAGAATAAATATTCTCTCGTACGAACCAACAGAAACACTACTAGAAAGAAAGGAATAATCTATCCCGGGGAACATAAGATATTACACAATTCCGATGCAAATAAACTCCACAAATTCGTCGAGGAGCTGGTCTCGGAGACGCCGTGATTCAGGTTGGGAAAAGAAGATAGAGATATTACCACGGTGCTATGATCGGACAATCGTGTAACGTATGGAAACTTATGATAATCTAGACGCCAGATCGGAAAGACTCTTCTTCTTCCCACAGGTGTGACTTCGTGTTTGTACCGCTAGGAGGCAGCAGATTCGCTCTTCACTCGCTTTATGTTGTTATTTATTTAGCTACTAAAATAAGCGTTAAGGGGGTAAACGGGCTGAAGGGGGCTTTTCTTTAGTCGCTGTGAATTTACGGCAGTGTTTACTCTCTACTTTATTTATGTTTTACTCATAATAACAATAATAATAAATAGTGTGAGAAGTTTGGATCAGCACGATTTGCCTTGGGGAAATCACAGTCTACAACTATTTAAACAACACAATAGAAGTGTATGGACATATTTATGAGGACATTGGGCGTAGATAAAAGAGGAAAAAGGGGAGAGAGGGTAAGATAGACCTTTTGACCTCTTGATTCAGTATCATGTGGTTCAAATATGAAGGTAGTAGTTATTAAAAAAAATTGCGTCTTCTTTGAGAACGCTATTACTATGGTTGACATTTTAAACTATGTTTTTGTGTTCACCTTTATTATTAATACTCATAATATTATTTTCACCATCTCTCAATACCAGTTTGAGATGAATATATTAGATTAAGCCTTAATTAGTGTATAGGCATATGCCCAAACGAGTAATTAAAACCTGTTGATAAAACATTTATATATCTATTATATAAATTATAAAATACTATAGTTATATATTATTATGCATTCTTTTAGCCACGTGTCTTATTCCTAGTTCAAACTATACGCTTGCCTATGTATTAATTACTCTAATATGTAAGGGATTAGGAAGGTTAAATTTAGAGGAAATATACCCACATTTACGTGAAAGGAATGAAAATCAATATAGGAAAAATGACCCTCAGCACACTATACTGTAATTAAACCCCGATCTCTCCGTTAATAGCTGTCTAATCTATTGCGAGAGGGATGTCTTAGAAAATGCGGACAATGAACTGGTTAGCATATGTACTAATCACGCCAATGTTGAAGGGATGAGTAGAGTAAAACTTAAAAGAAATATACTCACATTTTCGTGAAGGGACAGTGGGAAACAATTTATGAAAAAGTATCATCAGTACACCCAACCAGTATATGAGCGCTGATATACACGACTTCAGCAATCCAGCTTATTGCAAAAGTTACAAAATCCAAGTGTTTATGATTAATTTAGAACTATCAAACAGTCTGAAGTAAAAAAATATGTGTACCCACATAACAATAGTGAATACCTCAACGGTTTGTATGTTTGTATGGTACAACATTTTATTAGTAGAGCTATTCTTCGTGTAGATTTAAGTAATACAAAAACAACAATGATCACCACTGAACGAATGCTATAATCCAGAATCACGGATGTCTTAGTATTCAATTAAAATATTTAGTAACAGAATGGAATTGAATGCTTTGACACAGCTATTTGGAATAATTAAATGAAAGTTTCAGTAAATATTTATTTTTACTGTATACTTTGTAATATATACTAACAATGTAAATATATGGATTTATATATATATACATATATATATGATCTACGTTTAACTACTAAATTTGCATGTACAGTACTTAGAGTCTTACTATTTTTGTATATATATATATATTCTACATCTTACTATTATATGTATGGACACATATACATACTATATACTGTATAGTAAAACGCAATTCATGCGTGTACATTCATATGTATATAGCTATTAATATATATGTATATAAATACATATATGTATACTCTTTTATTAGTTTACAGTGTAGTGAAGGGTTTGTAGCCATACATCGACACTGTCAGCTACTAGAAATGTTAATTTCAGTTTTATTTGACCTTGTTATTTTCATGAATACTATCTACTATTATCCTTATAAAAACACTAAATTGTATATAATTTTGTTCACAAACCTACATCCATGCGCACGTGTACTAATTAGATGGAAGTTCATCTTTCCACGTGTTAATTATCACTGCGAAGACGAGGATTGCGGGCCTCGAATCCCGATTGGATACAGTGACACTTTTTGCTCCTAAGTGGTTCCAAATTTGACCTCAATAAATGTAATAAGTTTTCTTTTATATTCATTTACTAACTCTTGAGTCTCTACTCTGTTAGAATCATTATTGTGTATAGCTTTAACAAGTAGCTAGATGTGTAGAATAAATGAAGTTCACTTCGTAACCAAAAGTCGAGGATGGAGTATACATACAGACCGCCCATGAGTAACAATCCTGTTTCTATTTCACGGGTATGTGAGCCTCGACTCTAGTGCCATGGGGGCTCATATAGGAACCTACATGGCACCCGATTCTTTAGCTCTGTCGGTAGAACGTCATTCTAAAAATCTAAGTTACAAGGATTTTGATCTTGGAGAGTGCGATTAAATTGGAAACTATGAAATTGAGTTCATTCTACTTTATATTAAAATGGTTAATTAAATATTTAGACCTGGCTGCTGTGTTAAGATTAAATTATTAATCTAAACATAATTATATACTAAAATTAAAGCAGTGCATATAATGGAAAAGTGATTAGAAATATTTTTTACAATGCATATGAAGGTCCATATATTTCTCGTAAATCTAACAAAATGTACACTATTACCAATTATATTTTGATTGTAAATTAATTTTTTGAGAGTTATTAGAATAGTTTACCCATATGAGTACTTCATTACGTCAAGTCACGTAATCATTAGCTAACAGTTTTTACAGACAATATTAATATATATAAAATGTTAGGTCCTATTAGTAACATTTTTAACTAAAAAAAATGTGTTATCTAAAAGTAATTTTCTACCGGTATCTTAATTAGTCTTAGAATACTTTACTAATTTGACGACCGTCTCTGTGGTCTAGTGGTCATATTTCCTGGCTACATATCCAGATATCCCGGGTTCAATACCTGGCAATTAAAGATCTACATGTGAAAAAGTGGGTCTGGAACGGGATCAGCTTAGTCCCATGAGGACAATTCAGGAGCTACTTGAATATAGAAGTAGCAGCTCCGGTTAATAAAACTGAGATTAACAGACTGATGGATCATTGTGCTGACCACAGGTCATCCTATATTCGCAAAACAAATGTTGGCACTATCTTCGAAAAAATGAGGCGGCCACTCGGTTGGTTGTTAAAGCACGTTTGCAGGCTGACGACACCATGGAGTATTTTCTATTTCTTTGTTATCGGATAAATTATTTTCCTGTGGTAATTCAAGTACAACTTAGTTTAATTGGTATTACATCTGCTGAGATAATTATTCCAGGTTCGATTCCTGGAATGTCCTAAAAACTAAAATTAGTGAAAATGTAACCTCCCTTGTCACAGTTATTGAACTAATCCCGTTCTCCGCGCCTTACTGGGCGTCCGAGATATCCTCATACCTACACTAAAGAGAGTAAGGATGAGTAAGGTATAAATGTAAAGAAAATAGTCGCGCATGCGCATGGAGGTAGAATCAGAGACAAATTGAGAAAAAAGCCACTCAGTACACCTGACAAGGACCTACCTTATCACTGGAAAGCTTGACCAAACTAGTGTAACATCTTTGTCTATGTGATCACCAGTGAGAGGTTATAGAATTAATTAATTTCATACCCGCCTCTGTGGCGTAGTTGGCTAACGCGCTTGTCGTGTTGAGCTCGACTGCTGAGGACGGGGAGATCAAGGTTCGAATCAGGGTGAACTGGGGGGGGGGTTCCTAAATGCTTTTCCACTCTCCCTCCACGCAAATGCGGGTTCATTTCCTATCATTCAACCTTCCTAATTCCTAATCCATTAGAGTAATTAGTACTTAAAGCGTATAACCCGAATGGGTAGTAAAACGCGGTGCTAAATATTATTATTAATTAAGTTCATAATACGTGCCACTCAGTTATTTAATTTAATATTAAAAAGCCTTTAGATCAGGCTGGTGCGCACGTGATCTAAATGCCAGACTCATTTAGTCTAGTTTTCCGGTGATTGGGATGTTATGGTTTGAATCCCTGATGGGTGTTTTTGAGCATGTGGTTTCCTAAATGGTTTCCCACTTTTCCTAGGAGTAGATTCTCTAACATTTTACTTTAAACTGTGCCTTATTTATTCATACCACACCAGTGTGATTATTTTGTTATCTTTCTCAACCCTAAGGTTAATGTGATCCTCAAATGTTTCACCGTCGGTGTTAGAGCGTAGGCAGCACTGAAGGGGCGTCCATTCCCCGTAATTTGCTATAGTCCTTCGTACGGAATGAATATATTTCTGAGCCTTTATTAATATCACAACGTCCTAGAACTCGTTCATGTTATATGCATGCATCAATTACACTAATGTGATAGGGATGAGGAGGGTAAAATTTCAGATGAAATGAAACCACACTTCAATAGAGAGAGATTTTTAAACACATTTATAAGAAAAAATTCCTTACACTTACCTGGGATTTCAACCCCAACTTCCCAGTCCTCAGCAAACCAGACTAAATAAGACTTACACTTAGAGCACTTAACCTTCGGTGTGGGTTTCTTTATTTAGAACATGTTGAGAACCACTGGAATAATTTAATTGTGAAATGTGAGTAGTCTATCAAAACTTTGCGCACGACTATACAGATGCAGGTTCCGGGAGGGCTCGCCTCTGCAGGGAGACTAAAGGAGAACTAGTAGTAGATATCATGTATGGAAGCTCCTTTTGTTTATGGGCGAATAGATAGTTTCACAGTGTTCCTTCTAACCCAGCATGGGGTGGACATGAACTTGGAAATCATAAAGTCACATCATGTCATGAATAAAATAGCTATTTGTAATTTGTGAAATATATAATTCTTACCACCTCCTCCTCCATCCACCTTCTTCTAGAGTAGTATTGATCTAGTGTGTTTATAAATTATTGTCCATGCAGGTGCTCAGAGAATAAGGTGGGTCCATTAGCTCCTAAAATCGCACCCATGGTGAGCTACAAATCTATCGAGCCTGCATGACCTACGATACTTTGTTGAGAACCATGTTTCGAACTCATAGAAATTAGTTTCAAATTCTATCTCATTAGTGGCTAATTTTTTTACCTAAGAATCACATTATTCTTAACTTAGCTGAGGTCATCTATTATCATGCTCATATAGAGTTCACTGTCAACTTCCTCATTTCTATATAACTCTTTCTGAAACCAAACTTTTTTTATTTTTTTATTTAAAGATTTTGTTTAGTCTTAAGAATCTAGCTAATAATTCTCAAGCTTTGTCAGCAAGTTAAAAAAAAGTGTTTTTAATGTTAACATTATAACACTATCAGTAGGTCTAGTTGATGTTGGTTTACACTTAATGAAATAAATGAAACGAAACTCAATACGGACTTTCTTGCTCTATTGTTTATAAATGGAGATACTTACGCAAAACTTGTGATATATGGGAAACTAAATAATAAGAACTAGCAAATCTGAACACATATGGCTTTATAATGAAGTAAAATATGTTTTGTCTCCCAGTTTTAAATTTTTATAATCTTATTTTTTAACAATCGAAGTCCGCATTAGTATTAATTTTATTTAAACAAATAAAAATATCGATGTTGGGTTTTCATGGGTCAACATTTCATATTAGAATTTCAATTTCCAGTTAAAATTTTTGAAATTTTATTAGGGGTTGCACATATCAGGTCGTCGCATTGCTATTACATTCTTCATTTATAAATTTTGACCAATAAAAAAGGTAAATATTGACTATTAAGTATAAATTGATAGAGATTGGTCATTGTTGTACAAACATTTCCCCTAAGAGTTCAAAGGAAAAAGAACATACACTTTTTGAGAAACTTACCTAATATACAGCCTAGTTTAATTTAAATGACCTGAGAAATATAACTTTAATATTTATGGTCAATACTTAACGCTAAACTATCTTTATACACTGATGTTTGGTAAATGATCGTCCAAACTCTCTGAGCAATATTATAACATAAAGTTTATTTTTATTTCATAAATTCATTTTGATTAAATTTTGTTTGATATTTTTATATCCAATTAAGATAGTGTTTAACATTATTTATTTAATACTATCAATAATAATATTTCCAATGTGAACAATAATAATAATATATAATTCATTATAATTCTTTACGTTATACTAGGGGCACTCGTAGGGGCACGGTGTCATTGTCGAGAAAAATGTGAACAATAATAATAATATATAATTCATTATAATTATTTACGTTATACTAGGGGCACTCGTAGGGGCACGGTGTCATTGTCGAGAAAAATGTTGTCCCCACGTAGTTAATCTTTCACCAGACTGAACATATTTAAGTCAAAATGCGCCAAATCCGGGATATACAGTGAGTGTGGTAGGGCAGTCTAGACAAATGTTGCAACGTGGTTCATGGACTTCAGAGTGGTATGTTGTCTAGCATTATCGTGCTTTAAGCGAAAGGTTTTTTCTCTCTGTCCTGACCTTATGGCTGGTTTGGGTTCCTGAAAATCCAGGAGGCTCATTTGGTGCCGAAACTGAGGGGAAGACGTGGGTGCATTGCCCCTCCGGCTTTCTTGGAGGGGGGTCACTGATCAAAGGGTATGGGCTATGAGACAAATTGGGTCTTGGGACATATTGGGTCAAATTAGTTAATAAACTTACTTATGATTCTCGTGGCCAATGACCAATAACATTGCACAAGATTGATTAGATTAATCCTTTCTTTCATAGCTCACATTTCTGACACATTTCTTATTTACTTTTTTATTATAACATAACATCAAATTATTGAAAGTATTTTTGAGGTTAAATAAGAGTTTAAATTAAAGCAATGAAAAGAAATTGGTTCTAGTCTTAAGTTTGATGAACGAACTATTTGATGAGCAATTTACACTAATAAGTTTAAATAAATTACATTGATTATCCACATGACCGATTTGCCACCTATAGTTCATGCACGGTTGGTGTCTATGTTGGACGATACCATTTTCATGATCTGTGCATTGTGTAGCCTGTGCTATGAGACCACGTAATTTGTTAATAATACGTGTTCATACATTATTTCATTAGTTGTGTATTTTATACCCTCTACTATAAGGCCACCTAATTGATTTATAGTAATATATACATATGTGTGTTTGGATTTTTTTTCTGTTTTGAACATTATTTTTTGTGTGAAAATGATAGAATTTTGTAAAACAGCGTAGTTAAAACCACTTTCAAATTCTCAAAACTCATTTAAGTAAGTGATGGTTAATAAACGAAAATATTAATAGAAGTATGAAAAGAACTGCAAATGCAACTAATGTGAACCAAAGTTCGAAAATTGATTTCTATTTTAAGAAAATCAAAGTGAGTTTGGAAAGAATGAAAAACACTCTCCACCTCAATATGTTAGCATGCTAGGTAATAGTAAATTTTGTAGTTAAAAAATTAAAACCGTAAAAAGTTTTTAAAGAATAAAGAGTGCTTCAACATTTCTGAAACACAAACTTTTAACAACAACGTTGTCCTGTCCAAGCTAAAATGGTTACCTACACGTTTTAAATTTATTAGTATTGTTGTTAATGTTGTAAATATCATTGAATAGCTGAGATTAAATTTACTTTGGATATTATTCTTTGCTATTGATATTTTACTGGCTATACTACATTTCGTCAGGTTTACTGATAATTTATATTATATTTCCTCTAAATCTATTTGCTGTATTGTAAGCCTTCAGTGAAATGTGTGTAGGGCACTGTAAAACTTATTATCATATTTTCTTACCAGTCAATATAAAGTCAAGATGTTGGGAGGATTTAATGAACTTTGGGAAAAATAATTTTAATATCGTAATTATGTCATTGTTTTTTACATTCTCGCATAAAATTAAATTATTGTAATCGTGAAGATTTTCAACCTCGAAATCATGATACGTTATTATAATTCTCTAGCCCCATATCTGTTTTTCCTGGGTCTGCATTTGAAAGAGTTTAATGAATTTTGTCCAAACTTGGTATTTAGATGCTACATGGCAAGACGCCAAAAAATATCATTTTTATTTTAAGTATAGGTCTCAAATTTGTACAGGTGACTTATTTTTAAATTTTTAGATATTTATAAAATACAACTAAATAAGAAAAAATTAATTTACCAATGAATTTGTTTAAAATATTTACCTTAATAGTGTATTATATAATTTAAAAAAAATCTGTTTATTTTTAAGAAGAAGCCCTATTAATAGTAGTAAGGGACTTTGAATGATAACTCAATTTTGAATGTTTTATCCCCAAACTTTAACCTACTAGGGCTTAAAAAATGACTGTATAGTTGGACACGTAATAAGACGCTCTGCTAAAAAAAATATATATTTGTATTGCAGTGATTTTTATTTATCTTTTCTCAGATCCTACAGTTCTAAATGTCGATCCTGTGTCTTTTAAAACTGAAAAAGAAGATATTATGTCTGTAGAAAAATCCCATCAAGCTTCAGATGTCTAATCCGTACCTTTTCAAATTGAACGTAAATATATCGCATCTGTTGAAAAGCCCCATCAACCTTCAGAGGTTCAACCTGTATCTTTTTAAATTAAAAATTAAAATATTGCGTCTGTTGAACAGCCCCTTCAGTTTTCAGGTGTGCAACCTGTACCTTTTCAAATTTAACATAAGGATATTTATTGCCCTGTTGAAAAGCCCCATCAACCTTCAAATGCTATACCACGGAATCAAGGTGAAAAAAATCACCATTTCCAAAATAATTGGTATAAAGATCATCCTTGGATTAATTTTAATACAAGGCATGAAAAAGTGTTTTGTTTATTTTGTGTACAAGCTCTGAAGACAAACCTTGTTAACTGTGAATCAAATCATGACACGTTTACTTCATAAGGAAATATTAAATGGAAGAAAGTATCCTATGAATTTAAAAAGCATGAAGTTTCCCTTCATCACAAAGAATGGGTAATTAAGTTAAAAGCTCTTTAAAAAAGTACACTAGTAGTATATTATATGGTTTCACAACAAGCAATCCACGATTTGACTTAAAAATGGGTTGATTTAAAAGCGTAATAACTTCGACTTTGTTCTTAGCACTTCAGGGATTAGCATTTATGGCTCAGGACAATGATTAAGCAAATTTCATTCATCTCCTCCTCCTCTTGTGGGAAAATGTTATTACAGAGATTGAAATTTATCGATCCAAGAAAAAAGCTTACACTTCATCTGATAAAAATATCTTAAAAATCATTTATCAGTATGTTTTTCGCAATGTGTTTGAAACTATAAGAAATAGAAGAGAGTTTGCTCTAATAGTGGATAAAACACCTGAAATTAGAAAAAGAAGCAAGTGTCAAAAATATCCGCACTGTATATCACGACAAATTCAATATTTATAGGGTGTTCATTGGGTTTTACGAAACATCATCAATGACTAGATAAGCATTACACAGGTTTGACTAGACTATCTACGAAAATAGTATTACGACGGTGTATCCAACATGGCTGGTGCAAAAATTGAAGTAAAAGCAAGATCACTGGCAAAGCAGACATTAGCACTAAAGAATTATGAAAATAAAGATCTTAGTTCGAGGCTAAGATGTCTTAATATTACATTACTTTATCAGTATGAGAAATTATAAAATTAATATATTTACTTTTATTTGTTTATCTTCGGATGCATATAGGTAAGCTTCCAGTATCATTTTTGAAGAAACGTTTTTATCTGGGCATTATAAGTTATTTACTATGACCTTTTGTAAATTTTGAATAATATAGATTAATAAATTAATTATTCTAAAATGTTTTACCCATTCTGATTTGACTACACTAAAACATATAAGGAAAACAAATTTTAAGTACTACCACACAGTACCCATACGGACTAATCACATATATTTACATTAATGTAATAAGGATTAAGAAGATAGAAATTAAAAGAGGTATGCTCGTAATGTGAGGGTGAAAAATTAATAAGGTAAAAACTGGCATTATAAACTCCGACACTCTTGCGACTGGTAAACCAAACAAAATTCAACTGACGTTCATGACCTTATGCCAAATGACGTGTGTGTGTGTGTCCAATTAAGAAAACAATAAAATAAAATTAAGTACATAATGGATGACTTTATATTTTCTGGACTATAAATTAAACTAATAGTGTTTACTTTAACATTAATAACCACTGTTAAATACGCATCTTGGCACATATATTATTAAGCTAACTTATTTTCCGGGCGATTAAAAATATAAACAAATAGTTGTTAGTTTATTAGATTTAAAAAAAAAATTCCTGGATGCAAAATCGAGTCCGAACAAGATAGCATGTTATGTTTTATTCAAATAGGAATAACCATTGTTCAAGCAGTTGACTATATAAATAAACATAGTCAAGCTCAAAAGTTGTGTATGCTTGAAACTTAGAACCAAAGTAACTACATTTATTAATCATTGCCATGGATATCAATGAAGGGTATTAATAATAATTTTATAAATCTTTTAAAATTTCCATCAATAACGAATATTCAAATAGGCAATATCTTTGCACAAATCTAAATTCTTTTAGATATGTAGATCAAATCTTATTTTAATATGAACATATAGTAATAAACAGAATTGTATATGTTTTACAACTTGTAATATTTACAATATGTACATATATTTGTTTTTACATTATACATTAAAGCTTGTTTTAAATTATCAAAAATATTTCTTCAAATCCAATACGTGTCTATAATGTAGAATAGGCCTAAATATTAGATCTTAGATATAACTATGAACGTTTCTGGTACGACAGATACAGAATGATAGACATATGTGAAAAGAGGAAAGTAAATGCGAAATGTTAATCCTTGAAGACTGCAGCATCCTGTGAAGATGTTATTGATAAAGATGACAAGAATTGAAATAGATGTAAGGAAAAAAATTGTTTTTCGTTCTTCCATAACATATAAGAATGAGTTTCCCCTTCTGTATCTTTTTTTTTTAACCCTTTAACCATTTATTTTCCTTACATCTCTGTTCGCTCGCCCACTCTTTAAAACCCTCTCCAACAAAATAACTCTTTTTGTACCATTCACGATGGTTCTCCATTGATAGCGTCTCTTCTCCTGCGGTGGCCGACTCTCTATGACAGTCGTCGAAAACTGGAGCAGAAGACATGTCACTAAGGAATTAACAATTTTGTTTACTTCTTTCTACTTCCTCTTGCTGCCCTGAGAAATAAAATTTTAACAAATAAATAAAATTGAAATGTAAGTAGTTTCTACTTTTACTATAGACTCAAATATTTATTCTTGAAATACTAGGCTTAACACAAAATTATATTTTTAATACATTTTGAATGTTATTTTAAATAATATGATAAACAAAAAAGTTCTTTAAGATGCAATACACTATACCAATTATATAAACATTTACAACTCCATTTATTATCAAATTTTACAAATTGATTTAATGCTTTATTAAGAAGAAGGGATGAGAAGGATATTCTTGTGGGAGGGCGTTGGCATTAGCTTGTAGACAGGATGGAAAAATCATAGTGGTTCTTACTTTTGGGGAGGTCCAACCATTGCACCCATCTGAGATTTGAGCCTTGATCACTTTTTAAACATCAAGTCTGCGAGACTAATACCTTAGATTGTGTAGCAATAAATTCGGTCCCTACCGTCATATGAATAATTACAATACTATTTAACAAATCATAAGAAATATTTAACTTTCAACCCCAATAGAACACGAATATAATATATCACAGGGGTTTTGACAAGGCTTTAAGGATTCTCTAAAGCCAAAATAAATTTAAATATAATACACTCACTAGATAGAGCCTTTATGGATCCGGAACTCATCCAGTTTATTTAAAGGGAAATGTTTTTGACAATTAAAGAAATTAATAAATAATTATTTTATACTGCAGATATACGTTGAGTCATGTTATCTGCAACAAACACTTTTAAGATATAATATCAAAAGGCCTACCCATAAAATAATACAATTTTTTATTTTATTTATTTTTACCCCCACGTCTTACTACCCGTGTGGGTAATATACTTATGTACTAATTATGCTAATGGTTTTAATAAAGCTATATTTATAGAAAGTGCACCCACATGTTCATGGAGGGAGAGTGGAAAAAACACTATCAGTACAACCGACCTAGATCCAATTCTCAATCTCCCCGTCTTCGGCATTCAAGTCTACTGCAGGAATAGCGCCTTGGACTATGCTGTCACCGAGGTGGGTGGTTTAATATAAATAAAACCAGGAAATAATAAATATGCTGCCACTAACAAAGTTTTTATTTTCTGAACGTTTATTTTTACCAGAAACCTACTCTATTGCTAGTAGATTTAACCTTCACAAAAGTCACCATCTTTCTCTTACAGATATCCAAAACTACATCATATTTCAAGTGACGGATGTAGCGCATAGGGTTTAGTCTATGTTCATATCCCGGCCGGGTTGTATCAAGGAGACGTTTTTAATAATTGCGTTCTCACTCTCTTTCCTGAAAATGTAGGTATACTTCTTTTCAATTTTAACTTTTCTTATTTATACAACATTAGTATAAATGTGATAATATCCCGATTAAGTATTAATATTTAGAGAGGGTGTAAACATTGCCTCAAACGTATCATAAATGAAAATGTACAATTAAGACTAAACTCTCTAAAATAGCTCCAAGAGTGGCAACTTTACTATGATATCAAGAACTGATCTAAGTTTAAAAAAATCTTATGTTGCCTTTCATTACTCAGTAATTGGGATGTACACTAATACAATTAACTAATAATTTCAGATACATTTATAAGATATAGCAATAAATAATGCAATACACCCATAAATTATCACAGAAAAATGTATTAGCAAAACTAACAAGTCAAGTTAAACCTCTTTCAAAAAATATGAATAATGGCTTTAATTGGGTGAAATAAACCACCATGCGTTTACACGTGAACTGAATATAACTAGTGCCAGAAGACAGAGTGTTCACAATATTTCACACTGGCTCTAACTTTTGTACTGCTTAAAATTATACATTCTTATAATTTAACTAATACTATTTAATTATTACTTTATTAAAGGTTTTGTTATGGCAGATACGACTTCATAAGCTGTGTTTGGTTTTGAGAAAATTTTGAACAGTTACAACGGGAGTTATTTTTCTATTATACGATTCTTCATCATAACACCAGGAAATTCTGATGAAATTTTAATGAGTTATTCCTATTCGTCTCGTTTAAATATATTAGATAGATTACAGGTTTGTAATACCCAATAGTTTAACATAAATAAACAAATTCAAAATATAAACTTGTATTATAAATACCAAAAGAATAATACTTCAATTCATAGTTTGTCTAAGGAGTAATCTATTTATTTATCTAATAAGATAATTTTTTTTATATATTATGTAATTAATATATATAGCTTGTATCTTACTATCCGTCCGTACTGCACGCATTATAATAATACTATTGGGGTAACAAGTAGTAAGAAAGGTTTAATTTATAAAAGCGATAGAGTGTGAAACCATTTAGCAACATATACTATTATCACATAACCTTCCCGTCACAAACAAACTATACCAGATTAACCTGAACCTTTGTTCAAAGAGCCTATTGACGCGTCCTGAGAATATCAAAACCTGAAATTAAATATATATTTCACGTTATTCTTTCTTGTAAGACAATGATGATAAAAGAATAATAAAAATAATTAAGATTAAACGAAAATTATAGTCACTTTACTCTCCCTATTTCAAACCATACAATCATGTATAACTGACCACGTATTTAATATTATTTCAAAATGACAGCCATAACATATGGTGAAAATACAACCAACCAATGAAACCGGAAATCAAAACGCTATTTTGGGCAGATAAAATAAGTGAAGCAAAGATTCAAAGAAATAGGAGTGGATGGGGGGGAAATTTGTTTGTTCCGGTTTTGGGTCATAAACAGGTAAATCTTCCCTTTTTTTTTTAGGATGACAGAGATATTCAAGCTGCAGGGTGCAGAAGCCCTCAGACCCCTCTCACCTCTATTTGGTCGGGAGAGGACGGGACGACTGTTTCCCATCTCACGGTCGTCAAGGGGTGAGGGTGTGGTAAAGGGAAGGGAGGGGGGGTCCTTCTGCGGAGGGAGATACATCCACAACTCTGCTTTTAACCCTTTGAGTCGTGTCAAGAGATGGTCTCCTCCTGTAAATATGTCGCGCGCCTCACAGGGATGCCAAGGAAAAGGTTCTCCTCGCCACAGGGTTGTTTGAGAATCATCCTTTTAGGACCATCGCTGTATTTTACTAGGTGATCTTACACGGGAGGGTGGATGTTTGAGCATCCTTTTAATACCCTCAATGTATTTTAATAGGTGATCTTACACAGGAAGGATTGATAATGAAAGCATCCTTTTATGACCCTCAATGTATTTTACTAGGTGATCTTACACGAGAAATATGAATGATGGAAGAATCATTTTAAGATCAACCATGGTGAGCAAGCGGTAATACTAGATTTGTGGACAGTAGAACTCGCTTCCTCCATATTCTCATCGTTCTACAGTCTTAATACTTTTCTTTGGATTTCAAGTTGATTATTTCCCTTGGTGAAAAGTTGTATAGAAAACAAGTCAATGCACTATTCAATATCACATATTTATATAAAATAGATGTGGTGCACGTGTTTTAAGACATTAGACTCACAATATATGTCAAAATTTAAAAATTTAACCTTGGTATTCGATTAATCACAATTAATCACAATTAATTTGAGATGAACTATAAACAAAAAAATATTTTGAGTGACCATCAGGTTGAAACAGTTGATAATTTTAATAAGCTATGTACCAAATGACTTTCTAAAACTGTGTATAAAACATCATACGCCACCTTAGAACATAATATTTAATAGCCCGTTTTGGAGAATGCAAAGTCTGAGGCTTCACTATTGCTATATACTAGAATACTGATGATGGGAAGAACAGTGTTCTAATACCGATAGGTTCTATAAAATTTTTTTTTTTTTCCGAAATAACTTACTACTCAAATTCTGATACGTTTCCTCTAGATTTTAACTTACTCTTTTCTACCTCAATGATGTTACTATGCGTATAGCCCTCGCACTAATTAAGCATTAAGTTTTTTATATTAGCTAAATTTACAAAAAATTATGTACATAAATGAAAAGCCTTGCAAGCCTAAATATTCCTTAAAATTACCAGTATTTTCACCCAATACTGAATAATCTATGTATAAAACACACATTGGTATACTCCTGTCTGCATCACACATTTATGTACTCCTCTATAGAAAAAATACATTGGTATACCCCTGTTTAAATAAAATATGTACAAACTCTTGTCTGAAATATACATGGTTTTACCCTTATTTAAATCAAATATTTATATACTTTTGTCTTGGACACAGATGATTATACGCCTGTTTAAACCACACATATCTATTTTTATGTCTGAATCATACGTGATTATACACTCGTCTGAATCAAATATTTCTATATTCTTGTCTGAAATACACAGCTTATACCCCTGTTTGAATCAAACATACATAGTGAAGAAAGATTTCCCGATGATTCTTCTTTCACACATATGATTTATAACAAAACTTGTTTCTTGATCTTCTTTTTTCCAGGACGACGAACAAGCGAGGGTGGAAGAAAAATAAAATGTTTCACTTGTTGATCGCGTCACTAGGTCACTGGGGCATTGTCCCACCTGGCCCTCACCCAGGGGTGCAGAGAGGCGAGGATGAAATGTATTCTTCTATAACCACAAACCCACCCATTACCACCCCATACACACACAATGTCTTCTTGAGGATGAATTGAAGTGAAAATGAAAGTTATTTGTGATTTAAAACCAACCTTTTTTTTTCTTTTCCTTTATTGAGCATTTTTGCAAATCCATCAGTCTATTTTTTTCTTGAATTTGATTTATAAAAATTTACAGTATAGGCCTATAGTTTATTTTTATTAAATGGTATATAAAATTATATTCATATTAATAACAAGATATAAAATAGTTATTAAATTTAAAGACAATGTGAAATAACATTGGTCATCTATGATACACGTCTTACTACCCTTTCGGGTTATCAATACATAATATTTATTAAAATGGTGTAGGGATGAGAGCCGGTGACCTGGTGGTCTAGGGGTAGGGTGTTTGACTTCTGTGTTGGGGGTCTAGGCCCCAATCCTCAGTCCTGGTACAGATTTATCTGATTCCCAAACCTTTCCTTCACCTCTGACAAGACGTGTATTAATCACAACTTTTGAATGTGTGGAATGCCAGACCTCCACCGTGGTATCCCACATTAAAATGTAGGTCTTCCATTTCATCTCACTATTATACATTATCGTAAGTGCGTACAAGCCGAAAGGGTAGTAAGATTTGGTATTAGTAATAATAGTAATAATAATGTAGGGATGACGGAAGATATATATTTATATTCAATGTACTCGTATTTACATGGAGTGATTGTGGTATAACGTTTAAGAAAAAGTTTCAATAAACACAAGTTTCAATAAACACACCCAGGATTCAAGGTCTGACCTTCATTGTGTGGGTAAATCAAATATTACACAGAATACACACCATGAATGAAACAAATTTACAATAACTAGTAACGTCTTTTAATTATATAAGATACTCACACAATTAGGCACGAGGACAAATCCATTTGTTTGATTTCAGTCTGATTTTTCGGAAATGAAAAGTTGGTGCTCTGATTCCAGTCAGTCTTTGCTGGCTTACAACACTCCTTATACGCAAACGTGGGTGGGTTCACTTCCTATGAACCAGTGGTTTCAAACTCAATTTAGGCGAAGGACTAGATTCACAAACCCGGGGCGTGTAGCGGGCCATAGCCTATAGAAACATGTTTGCATGGATTTTATTCGGTGCGTGTTTCTACCCGAGTTGGTCATGCACCTTTTACTCAAGCTAGTGGCTAAAAGATGCGAAAGATACAATTTACAGAAAATATAATCACATTTGAGTGAGGAGAGTGTAGGAAACCGTCTATAAGATCCTCCCTCTGTAACAACTGAATTGAGTTGTAGCTCTGAACTCTCTGACACTAGAAAAATAAACCAAAAGAGTCTGAACTTTAGTTTGCGTGCCCGCCAATGCAGGTCTATACTTAGCTATTTTATGGCATGTGTTTACAATTTATTATGTATTTAAAAAACTACAAACTGATAATTTCCCAGATGTTTATGTGTATTTTTGAAACACTCAAAACCGTATTTGATAAATTACGTAAATACAAATTTACATACTCATATATTTAATGTGAAAAAAAATTCATTATTTGAAACAATTGCAAACTTTTTTGGTAATTCAAAATTAATAATATATTAAAAGGAAAAGAGTGAGGGTACAGGGAGTGTAAGAGATAGTAAGAGAAGCAAGATTGTGATTATATTGGGATGTTATGAGGATGGACAAGGAGAGGATGTCAAAGAAAATGATGGAAATTAATTGTGTAAGAAAAATACCACAAGGGAGACCAACAAAGAGATGGGAAGAGCAGCTAACAGAAAGTGTTCAAGTGAGAGGAGAAGAATGGAAGCAATTAATGGAGTAAGAATGTTGGAAGTGGAGAGAAATATGGAGATATTTTACTAAACTGACCAGGCCACAGGCTAAAAAGAGTTGATGATGATGGTGATGCTGGTGATGATGAGTTTTATTTGTGAGTATATTACTACGAGCTGTATAGTAGGATCTTATATAAAAGTATTGCGGAGAAGCGACCTGGTCAGGTGTGTCTAGCGGGACGGATAGATCCCGTGAATCTTGAATTTGAAAACCTTGCTCGAAATTATACTTTAATCATTCTTATTCGTGTAAATATATTGATAGCAAGGATGGGTATTAAAATGCAGTTCATTAAAGAAAATTAATGTAAATTTTAAAAATTATAAGTAAATTTATACATATAATGAAACTAGCCCCATTGATATATAAAAATCATTATAATTTTCAATAGAGATTATTGACATATTTTATATAGTCCACTGGAGTCAGATAGCCAATTTTGTAACCATCAATATTACATAAAGATAATATCAACGGAATTTTATCTAAGCTTTTGGATACCCAAAATATTTGTCAAGCTGATACACGCAGCAGGGTATGAACTGAATGTCACATATAAGATATTTTCGAAATAACTTACATAATGTGTTGAAACAAATAGATGCACTTTCCCAATTACTTTTTAATCTAGCATTATAGTATGCTCTGCTTAATGCAACTGAGTGGAGAAGGGTTGACATTAAACGTTACAGTTAAGCTATTGGGATACGTTGATGATTTTGCTTTGTTAGACAATAATAAGAAAGCTACTTTAAGAAATGCTGATATTGTATTAGAGGTAGGTGAGGAAATAGGATTAGAAGGTGTGAACGCTGAAAAGACTAAGTATATGATAGCTCAGAGAACACAGATTGGGGTTTGATGATTTGAGTTTACTTGAACAACTTAACATTTTACAGGGTTACTGGGTTTAAATATTTAGGATTAATTTTAACTAGCAATAGTGATATTATATTTGACATTAGAAAAAGAATTCATTCGGGAAATGCTTGCTATTTCTCGGTCAGTAAGTTTTTTTTGACATCTTGCCTGCCTCCATGGATTGTAAATTCAGAATGTACAAAGACATAATTCTACCGGTGGTTTTCTATTGGAGTGAAAGGTGGTCTCTTGCCTTACATGTGGGAAAAAAAAATCTAGGGTTTTCGAAAACAATGTGCCTAAGAAGACATTTGGTCCAAACAAGGATGAAGATATTAAGGAGTGGAGGAGGTTTCGTAATGATGAGTTACATACCCTATACTCATAACAAGACATTGCTAGGATTAACAAATATTCATAGATAACAGTGAGAAAGACATGCAGCGTTAATGTGAGAATCTATAACCGTGTCCAGAGTTCTGACTGGCAGACCCAATAGAAAGAGATCACTGGGCATACCTAGACACATTATATGAGGATAACATGGTTGACTGAATAGATAAACAATATGATGTGTTTGTTTTTATGAGGAAGGCATACTTAAGGATAGTTTAGTCAAAATCTAATTTTGAATATTATCTTTGAAACCATAATACACAATACGAGAAAGTTCGCGGGGTTGTGCCATATCCTTTATTTTCGTTAATATTTATTATTGTTGACACAATTTGTTAATCCTCTTTTTATTATATTTAAATATATATTCATTTATTTTATCAAGCAATCCTTAATTTAAATCATAACTTTATAGTAAGTATACCCTGATTTTGATTGGAAGAACAGTAGAGAAAATTTAAACATATTTATTTGCGACCTATATTAATAACATTTTACCTTGTTATTTGAGTATTTTATAAGTATTGATAATATCTATAAAAAGTGATAGCTGCATATAGCATGACTTTATGTATGAAAATATTAAAACTATTTTAATAACTTTAGTAACTAACTTCTAATGTTCTTCCTACCAAAATCAGACTATATATATGTAATGACCTAATTGCTTATCGACTGGAATCACAAATTTCATTACCATATTACTAAAACTATTATTTAGATTTAAATACTCCTAAAATAGTCAATTAAATTTAATTTAAGATTACATGTAATAGCTACTCTAGATACTAGTAAAAGAATTCAACTGACGCTGTCTTATTAAATAACTATATATATTCCAGGATTTATAAAAAATCCATCAATTAATTTGAAAAAATAAACACGCATACTAATTTAATTCAATAAGTATTTGGTTACTTTGCCTAAGGAATATAAAAAATAGGCTGATAAACAAATAAAAATATAATTGTTTGAACAATCTTCTGAAATAAAGTAACGGGACTTTTTTTTATGGCAGTAAACATAAAATTTGATCTCAGTGTTCCAAATCCCTCACAAAAGAAGCCTCACGATGTAAATGAAGAGGCGATCAGTAAAATCACCTCCTTACCTCCACTTACAAGATAATTAACTCCAGTGAGGTAGTAGGCTGCCCATATGTTACTTCCAAACATTCCGGCCAGCCCCTTATGGGTCATGACATCCAGACGTGTAATACGTTAGAAAAGGGGATGAGGGGGGTGGGAAGGTAATGAAGAGTGAGGGAGAGAATTTATATAAAAAAACATATCTCCAATATCTTCCAGTCTAGACTGAATATACGTCAGATTAACATATGGGATGCCTTGTCTTCTCGGGGTCTTTACTAGCCAGATGCTGTACTTTGGGTCTGGTGAGTATGTGCATAGTTTTGTTTATTCCACCACGTCCATCTATCCATCCAAGCTATATATATTAATAAAAATAATAGGTTATACATGTTTAAGGTAGAATATAAAGGAAATATACTCGCACTTGAGTGGGTATGGAGTGAGAAACCTTTTAGAAGGTATCATCCTCAATAACAGTTTGTCGGAATTCGAATCCCAACAACCCCGTTACAAAAAAAAAATGGACTCGAGGAGCTGCAAATTTAAACCACTTGTCCACCAATGCAGATAATAGGATACCTAGTCCATTATTTAAGGCTGCATGTACAGTAGAGTAGTAATGTCCCGTGTTGAGGGTCACGTTAAGCTTACACTATACTATGTTTCCAAGGAAACTGAAGTAAAGGTTAGAACACCAGTCAGGTTCGCTGGAGCTTAGTTTCCCGCCTATTATTTATCACTCTTTACAGATGAAGCTACACTAAACAAACTTCCTCCTTATTCTTACTTCTTAGCTTAGGTTAAGATGTTGTTAACCATTTTGTATTTTATTAATGTCGTACTCGTTGTCTTGACTATCCGTATATTTATATTACTGTGGTAGGGAGGAGAAAGCTAGAATCTAGAAAACGTATGTTGAGTGAGAAAAGTAACGCAGTTAAGTAAAACCGCCTCAGTATATTCAACCGGGTGTGAAATCCGTAACCCTCCATCATCAGTCAACCAAATTGGATGAGCTTAACGCCTATGTCCACGTGCGCAGCGGTGTGGTTGAATACGATTCTTCTCATGTCTTAACAAAATATATTGCCATTTTTATTAAACTTTGTAACTAATTCGGTCTGTCACAGGTCAACACTTGAGAATAAAAATAAACTTCTTAATACGTGTGAACCGGCCCCGTGGTATAGGGGTCATCACACCCTGCTACGAACCAAGGGCTACCGGATTCTATTCCCGGCTGGTACCATGGGTAACTTTACCCTCGAAAGGTGAATCACTCCGATGGTCACCAGAGTTTAGCTAACCAAGCAAGTTAGGTTTAAGAATTTTTACTTGTTCTAAATCCTCATATTTATTATCACCATTATCTCATCTCATCAGGACATGGAAAGAGCCTCCATGGAGAGGATAAAATATTAATACATTCGAGCGTCCCATGGGCAATCGTACATTAGTACTGGCTAATCTTTCCCCAAACTAGGCTACAAGTACTGTTAAGATGTAACGAATTCAATCGATAAATTCTACTTAAGTTTCAACTATCCTATTGACATTAATAGAAGAATCCTTATTAAATAATTTATACAAAGCATGGGGGCTTTTGACGAAATAATTTTGTGTAGTACGTATAGGTAACGATTACTATATATTTTTCAAAATTATATTGACAAAATGGGTGACCTGGTGGTCTAGGGGTAAGGTGTCAGACTTCTGTGCTGGCGGCCGGGGTTCAATCCCCGGTCCCGGCACAGATTTATCTGATTACCAAACCCTTCCTTCACCTCTGACAAGACATCTTGTGAATGTGGGGAATGCCAGGCCTCCACCGTGGTTCGGATTCCACGTTAAATTGTAGGTCCTTCACTTCATCTTCCTACCATTACACATTAGCGTAAGTGCGTATAACCCGAACGGGTAGTAAGACGTGGTGCTCTTAATAATAATAATAATATATTGACAAACAATAAAAATTCAATTTCAAGGAGAAAAAATATTTCTAAAGAAAAAATTATAGCTCAATAGCTCCAAGTTTTATGAAAAAAGTTATTACTTTGCGAGAAATGACCATTTTTTATGAACCGATAGCCAAAAATTTGTCAAAATAAAAATACACATTTGAAGTTCGGAAGTTTGCCTTGCCTACATAAAAACTCAATAGAATCCTAGTAGCGTAAAACTACCCAAATATTATGATACATATTACAATAAATTATACCATAAATAGGAAATATTTTATACTGTAGTATATTATAATATGGTCTCTAAAAAAATTTCAAATTATCCTCGTAATTAAACTGGCCTACCTTTATTGGTTTTCTTAGAAAATCGAACATTCACCATTTTTATATAGTGAAAATTGCTCCTTAAATATCCATTTTTCAAACAACACATTAAAGCCAGTTTTGAAAAATTCCACAATTTTGATAAATAGTTATCAGGAAACTATATTTAAACTAATATTTCCGCCAAAAAATAAGAATAAGTGTGATTTTTCTAGTAAAACATTCTCAAGATATCCATTTTAAAAAAAACTTTTAAATTATTTTTGAAGGATTTGAATTTTTATATATCAGTTAACCTACCCCTAAACGACTATTTACCCCACAGAACGGAATAGGCCCTACATTGTTATTTAATTTATGGGCATTTTAAAGGATTTCGTTTGATTCAAAACAAGTCATAGCTGACCTGCCAATAAACTAATATTATAAATAAGCATAAAACGGGTTTGATCCTTAGACACTCCCCAGATATAAGATTTAAACAAAATAATCATCGATATTGGAATAGTGTTGAATTTTCAAAATTCAATTTTCAGTAAACTATTCTTAATTTGAGGGTTAGAATCAAAATAAAATATATACCCCGATATATTATTACAAAACTTATAAACATCAAGTTTAAAAACATCCATCAAACCATTTCGTCTGTGGAACTAAGGATTGACAGACAGACGCAGAGAAAGAGATACATGGGACGGATGTAATTGCAAAACCTACTAGTTAGGGTTTGGGGCACATACAATATAAAGATTTATCATAACTTCAAGGTCAATAATTTTTAATAATACAATAATTTTTCTATATGAGAAAATTAAGTTCGAAAAGAAAATTTATTCAAAACAGTTCCACATACAAATTATAATAAAGTAATGTTTTTCAATAATGCTATAATGTTGTGTTCCCAAAAATTTTGAGTGGAGGGCTACATTTAGGTATTGATAGTGTGCTAGGTGGGCTGGATCTAAGAGATACATACATTATTCCATAATATATGAATATATATATATGCATGCATCTTATAACCAAAATAAAATATGAATACTTGTAAATTGTGCAGCCAATATAATTCGCACTCTCTCTCCCTAAATAGCAAACGTTCCTCAGCCCCTCTGTTCAAAATACACTTTATAAAACGCGGCTATCGAGCTCTGAGGAAATGTTCACTAAGGTATTGCGGTTTTGATTACACGATTCCAATACTGTGCCGTGAGCTTATAATGATATGTACTTGGGTAATTTATGTATTGCATACAAGAGCAACATAATGTCGTTATTCGTCATTTAAATTATTTTCTTCATATATGCTTTTTTTCCGTGGGTCGGATGAGCCCTTTCTGCGGACTAGATCTGGCCTTCCGGCCGTAGTTTGATGACCACTATGACAGACGAAGTAAATACTGAAAGATGTTGGTCAATTCGTATAGATATCCTATGCGACTTGTAGTGTGCTAACGTACAGTACGTACTTACATACTAATGGACAAGTATACAGGACTATTTCCCTTAATGCATTTTTACATCAATATAAAGTGAAATCGAATCAAAATTTGATAAACATGTAGATTTAAGTCGTCTCTACAAAAAAAGAAATATATTTGCATGTTGTTTCTTAAATAAATTTGAATATTTGATTATTTTTATGAACACTCATTAGTAATAATGCACATAGTGAGAATAGAACTACAATGAAGCTCTATATTTAGATTGTTGGGTGATTTACAATAAAGCAATTTACAGTTATTCCAGTTAAACCTATAGCATTCACGTATCAAATAATACTTTGTATTATTAATTAGCACCTCGTCCTACTACTCGTTCGGGTTATAAGATTTATTACTAATTACACTAATGTGTTAGGAATTTGGGAAGGTTTAAAATAGAAAAGTGAACCCGCATTTCCGTGGAAGGAGAGTTGAAAACCGTTTAGGAAAACCACCCTCAGTTGACCCTAGTTAGACTAAAACCTCAATCTCCCCGTCCTCGGCAGTCTAACTCAACACGAAACTAGCACTTTAGCTAGCAACGCCACTAAGGTGGGTTTCATTTATTGAATACAGCGCTTGGTGGATGCGTATGGTATGGGAGTTCCACGGTTTTCTGTAGAAAATATAGTTTTAACACTACAATATTATAATACAAGTCTACCAACATATCACCTTTTCTTGTAATTCAATTATTTCAAATGCTAACCCAAAAATTTTTGCTTGGATAACACCGAGGTCTAGTATGGGTGCTTAAAGTAAATAATAGGTTTTTTATTTTCCAAAATGATGTATCAATAGGTTTAGTTCATTCATATAAAAATAGTAAATACCTTAATCATTTCAATATGTATTTGAACCACGTCCCTAGACTTTTATTCAACCCTCTTTGTTGTGCCTCACTGCTCAGTCGGCCTTTGCATCTCACCTCCGAACTTGCACAGGCCACACCAGGCACCGTCTTTACTGCCTGAACCGCTCCACACCTCATGTTTTTTAAACGGTCCTTGAGGAGGGTACTTAATACGGTGGTTCCTAGTCCATAGGTTAGATGGAGATTGGCTACCCAACCCGAGTGTGTCATCTGTTTGAGAGAATTATTAAATTGTCTTATGTTACGAAGGAGCCATATTGTTTTAACCCTCTCTCTCCCCACCGTCACACTACCTATCACGTAGCCGGGACCTTCTAATGTTCCACCGCGACTCACGTTGCCGGGACTTCCTCATGTTCGACAGCGGCTCACGTTGCCGGGACATCCTTCTGTTCCACCACGACTAACGTTGCCAGAACACTCTCGCTGAACTTTTTCCTACCCCTACCCACACGTTACTGAAAACAACTTTGTTGTCGTCCCGACATCAACCAGTTACCCCCGAAGCCACAGCAAGGGATAACAGTTCTAGCACCTAAACGTAGGATGACTCAAGACACAGGACGTATGTCCAACGGACCAATTACACTACCCCAGAACACCACACAACACTTCCGGGAGTGTACAAAACCCAGTTTCACCCAAGCAGCCTCAACAAAGAAGACAAGACAACATTACTAAATAAGATATTATGGTTATGACCAGAAGTCAAAAGTGTACCAAACAATCGTGTACCCCAGGAGGGGAATGACACTATGTAAACTTCACCTCCTGCCTAAAGCCCTATCATTACCTATGCATTGGGTGGGTAGACGAGTGACGTGACAACAACGAACCTATCTACCGTGGCACTACCTGCGTTGAATCACTGGTTGAAATACATTAATACCCAGGGTTAACCTGTAATGGCAAGGGTGGCCTAGAGATTATCTGCGAGGACATTCAACAATACTACCACAACCAGTGCCTGGGTTGGAAAGATGAGTCTAGAGACCTCAGTGGCCTCTTCTTCCGATATCCACCATGCCAATGGTCCACCTCCTCAACCGCCAGAACACCACCATACCACCCCACCTGAATGCCACCTACCAATATCCATATCCAAGCCTCTACACCTACCAACTCTACAAGACTTTCACGGTCAAGGGCCTGATGACCCTACTACCTTTACTCAACGTTTTGAGCTCCAGCTCAGAACCGCTTAAGTAGACCCGCTAGAATGGGTACATACCAATCAACGGTAACTCAAGGACAACACCGCCCAGTGGTGGAAGCTTTACGAGGAATATATTACGACTTAGGAAGAATTCAAACAACGTCTAATGCACCACTTTGCCAGTACAACCATCATAACCTCTCTCCACGTGGAACAAAAAGGGAAGGAACATACACAGACCAAGCCCGTAGAGATATTCCTACGACACAAGATATGACTGTATAAACGCTTGAACCCTACCGCCACCTCAACGGAGATAATCCCTATGTTAATTGAACTAGTCCGACCGGGATTAAGACCTTTTATTCGAGCCCCACGCCCGCAATATATGGAAGAACTGATCACTATAGCCGTATCAGAGGAACTAAACCTGGCCAAAAATTCTGACAACGACGACACGCCCCATCAAGAACCCAGCAACCACATCTGAACCATGACCTCCAAGATTTTACCACTGTCCAGAGTACAATTTCCGCCGTGACTGCCCAGTGCTAAGCCAACGCCAGCGTGAGATGGAAAATCGGGAAACGTCCAAGCCAGAGAACAACAGGGTCCCACCTATGGGATACACGAACCAGAGATAGCACATGTAATAAATAGTGTCAATCCTTCTACATCCCGACCACTTCCCAGGGTTCTGTGTGAAACTCCTCATGGTACTCTACTAGCCCTATTAAATACCGGGGATACTGTTAATTTCATCCAATACTAACATCTTACCCCTACAAACCTGAATAAGTTAAGCAACTGCCAAACACACAACCACTTGTCCAAGGTTGGGAGTGACATCATCATCCGAGACCAGATAAATTTACCTATAACAATGCTAAAGGTAGAAATCAACGTCACGTTCCTTGTGTCCGATGAGCTCCGAGAACCACTGATTTTGGGACAAGCATGGTTAACGGAACAGAAGGTAATCCTGGACTAAGAGAACAATCGAGTACTGTATGGTAACCAAACTATGAGCACAATAGTCTCTACTGGACTCCGAGAATTAATGGAGCTCTCCCTATGGTTCCTCATGACAACATCAGGACACGCCCCAATATAACATCCAAATCAACTCCTTGGGCTACTGGACCAACACCAAGAAGTGTTCAACACTCAGCGACCTCTACGTAGAACACGCAGCATCAACCATCAAATTCGACTCAAAAACAATGAGAACCCCATCAATGGAGCCGCCCTAAGAGAAGAACGAGTGCGAGGAAATCAAGTGTGGCCTAGCAACAAAGGTACACCCAACCTCCATCGGCAAGCCAAACCCTTCAATTACGGCGATATAGTACTTGTTCAAACCCATCCTCTCTTTAAAGCTACAAAAGCCTACTACGCCGGTTTTACCCCCAAATTGGGAGGACTTTAACCGCTGAACATCCAAAGGGGAGGGATCTCCTGGGTTATCTACCCAAATTGGCAATCAATAAATATACATAGGGGACAACTACGTTCTGCACCCCGCAGTGATAACATCAGGGAACGACCACTACTAGAACGAACCATACCAAAGAAACCTCGAACCCCCTACCTCTGAGGACACAAAGGGTCCGGACCATCCCCTATCAAGCAGTGCAAAATGGATTATCCGACTTTTACCTCAACGACTTCCAATCCCACGAAAACATCGTGAAACCAGTTATCACAGTGTGTGGTTACCCCACCTGCTGCGTGACGGAAATATTACAGTGCGTGGTTAATCAAACCCAGGGCAGGAAGCAATCAACACAATGCGTGGCTACCCTAACCCAGTGCGTAATGCCAACATCACAGTGCGTGGTTACCCATACCCAGTTCGTGACACAAACCTCACAGTTCGTGATCACACCTACACAATTTGGGGTGCAAACATCACACTGCGTGGTTACGCCAATCCAATTCGTGAAGCAGACAACACAGTGCGTGGTTACACTGACCCAGTGAGTGACGCAAACATCATGGTGCATTGGAACACAAACCTGTGCATGATGCAAACATCACAGTGTTTGGTTAAACAACCCCAGTGCGTGACGAAAACCACACCATGCGTGGGTACACCTCCTCAATAAAGCACTGTCCAAGTGTGGCCCTGAAAAGCTCCAATTATTTTTTGTGTATTGGTGGCCCTATAAAGGCCCGGTTATGTGTTGTATTTTGGTGGCCCTAGAAAAGGCCGTTTTCTGACAGATAATTGTTGGCCTTAGAAAGGGCAGTATTATTTATATTTATATGTCGTATATTGTCCTTTAATTTGTTTGCTTGTGAAAGATGATGTTTATAGAAATGATTGCAATCAATCTATGTCAAAAATATTATGCAACTAGCTCTAAGAATGCATATTTTAATAATTTGTTAATTTAGAAATAATAAATAACATGTGTTTACTAGGATAAGCTTTGTATAATGTGATGTAGAAATACTTATTTATGTAAACCAGGGGTCACCCGTGTGCAAGTGCGCAAGCCAGTGTGGGGGATTGTTGTGCCTCACTGTTCTTTCCTCCACACTTGTATAGGCCATCCCAACCACCCTCTTTACTGCTTGGACTGCTCCACACTTCATGTTCTGTAAGCCGTCCGTGAGGAGAGTACTTTATATGGTGGTTCTTAGGTCATAGGCTAGGCCGAAGCATCTGGCAAAGCTATCCTACCAGAAGCAGAGGCATATGTTTCTTCCCTTTCAGCTGAGGACCCATCCAAGGCCACTCCTCTCCAAATTCCAACCCTAATTTCCCCCTCTCCCACACTCCAAACCTTTATCCCCAACACTTTTAACGCTTTCAACACTTTCCTAACACTCCCCACATCTACCCCTTTCGACCCTTCGCCCACACACCTAACCCAGTCCTCACGACTACCCCTTTATTCCCTTCCACCCCACACCTACCACAGCAAGTGAGAGTTCAAATCTCAAAAATTGCATTGAGCTACTCAAGGGCATTCCAGGACTGGATCCATAGGGCATTCCAGGACTGGATCCATAGGGCATTTCATCGAGTCACTTGAGGAGGGTCCGGGAATCTCTGAGGAGTAACCATGGCCACCTGGTCATGGAGCACATCATCCTCTACCTGGTCTTTCATGGCAGTACACATGGGAGGACCATCAGTGCTGAAGGAACTCACGGTCGCACTCTGGAACGCTAACGGAGTTGTGAGGAAAAGAAAAAGGCCGAGCTTGAAATTTTCCTGGCAACGCATCGCGTTGATATAATTCTGTTGGGAGAAACACTATTGGGCTCCGAAATAAGGTTCTCGTTAGCAGAGTTCATCTGCCATCGGAGTGACCGAGAAGGGGTTGTGGGAAGTGGTGGGATGGCAGTCCTGGTCCGGAGGGTACTTGACCATCACGTAATCTCGTTTCCTCCCTTCAAACACATGGAAGCAACGGCTATCCAACTGGTGGCATCTACCAGCACAGTGCGTCTCATTTCCAACTACTTCCCCACCTACCACTGGTTCTACTGGGCTACGAGGAGTGGCATGGAGGTGCTGCCTCAAGGTAACACGTCTGTTTTAATTGTTAGTGACTTCAACGTTAAAAACTCTTCATGGGGATCTAGGATTATGTACGCTCGTTGCGGATTGTTCTGTGATGTCATAGATCTACACAGCTTGTTGGCTTATGGCCCCCCTACCCCGACATATTTCCCTCAAAATCCCCTTGGTTTCCCGGACGTCCTTGACATTGTTGTTTCCAGAAATATCAGAAGGTGGTTAGTACTGAAGTCTCTAGATGCACTAGACTCGGATCACAATCCCATTCTTGGAAACATGGGGCACTCAATGTCTTTAATAAACCCTTCCCTCAAAACCAACCTTAAGTGCACTGACTGGGACATGTTCACGAATGTGTGGAGAGAGAGATTGGGACACATCCCTACCTTTCGAAGAGCAGCAGAAATCGATCGCGGTGCGGAGTACATAATTTCCGTCATAAAAGTGTCGCTCAAAGCTTCGAAGTGGAGGACCATCCTGAACCGCTGCCCTTACTCTTCCTAGAAGACTAAGGCTGGCGCACAATAAGAAAATTAAACCAAAATAATAAAGTAGTAAATTTGCAGAGGGCGGTGAGAAAAGCAAGAGAAAAGTAAACAATACCCGTTTACTTATAATGTCCTTAACTTGTACTCAAAAACATTAGTGTTTTGAACATCAAAAGGGATGACCAAAGCAGGAAACTAAATTATGAAGAAATATGTCAAAAATAACATGGTGTAGTTTTATTGATATTGACTAATAAATTTGAACAGAATACATAAAATAGAAAATGAGTTATTTGTACAATCGGAATAGTATACTGTTTAGTGAAGCTATTAGTATACGACAGTATAAAAAAAA
>CABFOV010000932.1:90844-110416 GCA_902141375.1 Timema poppense
TTTTGAGAGACTTCTACTGACGAGACTGACCCGACATGTTCGTGAGGCGGGTATATTGGTGGACGAGCAATTAGTCTTTCGGGTGAGACACGCTAAGTCTCACCAGCTCGTTCAGCTCGTGGAGCAGGTCACAAATAACTTCAACATCAACAGACTGACTGGTACTGTCTTTCTCAACGTGGCAAAGCCTTCGACCGTGTTTAGTACAAAGGTCTTCTTTTCAAACTCCTTTTCCTGAACCTGCCCTTCTACCTAGTTAAGGTTGTAATAGCTTATCCATCCCACTGCACCTTCTCCATTACCTTTGGGAACGCCACTTCCCAAGTCAGAAGCATCCTGTCAGGAGAGCAGCTGTGATCCCTCGTGGGCCCGGTGCTCTTTAGTCTGAATGTGAACGACATTCTTAAATCCCCAGACACCAAGTTGACACTGTATGTGGACGACATGCCTCTAGTAGTGGATTCGTGGCGAAGAAAGCTGGTAGATACGCGACTCCAGGCGTACCTAACCTAATTGGAAGGGTGGATGACCTCCTGGAGGACAAGTATTACTGTGGAGAAGACCACAGCAATGCTATTCAAAGGAAGAGAATGTTCTTCAGGCTGGCCCTACTCCAGCTGTTTGCAGAGCAGATAAGATGGGCAAACAAAGCTAAGTACCTGGGATTTATGCTGGATTACAAACTGACCTGGCAACTACACTGCACCGAGAGACTTAACAAGATGAGACAATTTTTGGGAATCCTAGGCCCACTGCTTAACTAGCGTAGCACCCTCTCTTCAAGGAACGGTCTGATTCTGTACAAGCAATTGTTCAGGCCAATCCTCAACTATGCGTGTCCTGCATGGGTCCACATGTTGAACACGCATATGAGGAGGATGCAGATATTCCAGAGCATGTGTCTGAGTATTATTGTGGACGTAGTTCGGTACGTTTGGAATGTGACTCTGCATCGTAACCTGTTAATGCCTACCATCAAGGACAACTTCCGGAAGCTGGTGCAGTCCTTCTACAACCGACTTTCTGGTGCCACCAATCCTCTTATCCAGGATCTTGGGAATTACTTCATTGAACCTGGAAGGTGGCACCGATGTCCCAAAGCCCTGTTTGGATAAGTGAGAAGGGTCAAACAGTGGCTTGGGTGGCTTTCACCCAGCCCTCCATATAGTACTATCTTCACACGTAACTCTAAAAATCCTTACTCGTTTTTCAAAAATCTATTTTCCCCCTCCTCCACCCAATATTAATAATATGTTTTTCTTTGTTTCAGAAGCTTCGCGAAATGCAACAATCCGTTTGTTTTAGAATCCGAAACCACATGGTGTGACCAATTGGTTGGTATATGTTGGAATTTGCTCTCGTGATCCCTTTCAGGGTGCATCAAAGCATGCTAATTTGCGACTGCGACTGTCATAGGCTAGTCGGAGAGTAGATACCCATCCCGAGTTGGCCATTTGTTTAAAAGAGCTATTAAATTCTCTTATGTTACGAAGGAACAATACGGTTTTAACCCTTTCTCTCCACGCCATTACCTTACCTCCCACCACGACTCACATTGCTGGGACTTATTCGTGTTCCACCATGACTTACGTTGCCGGGACATCATTCTGTTCCACTGCGACTAATGTTTCCGGAACGCTCTCGCCAACATTTTTCCTACCCACACGAGTCTAAACACAACGTTACCGTCGTCGAGATATCAACCAGTTACTCCAGAAGCTACAGCGAGGATAAACTACTGACTACTTAGCTACAAGAAAGAGTTTGGTTGGGTGGAGTGGAAAAACACATGGTATTTCAAAGATCTGGGATTCTTTATAATATCAAAAAACAGTCCCGTTGGTGTAAGAGTGTATACTTAAGTACCTTAGAAAATCCTTTTTCACCTAGCTGGGTAAAACCCAATGCCTCGTATTGTGGTTCAAACAAGTGTACTCATGCATCGTCACGTTTTCTTTTTTTAGCACCGTCTCTTACTACCCGTTCAGGCTATGTACATATGCACTAGTTACCCTAGTGAGAAAAGGAAGAGGAAGGTTAAATTTAAAGGAACTTCACAAGCATTTTCTTAGTGGGAGAGGAGAAAAATATTTAGGAAAATATACCCTCATTACACTCGACCCGATCTCCTTGACATCGACAATCTAGTTTATAGTGATAGTGACATCTTAGACCATGTGGCCAACGAAGCAAGTCACACTTCAAACAATTATACTAGAAGTTAGACTAATATTAATTGATTTTAGAACTGGTAAATACATTCAACTACATATCATAAAATACTATAGAAAGTAGTTCCATATTAAATGTTGTTAAATCTATTGTACATGTACACTTAGTGCATCTAGTGTATCTTATACTGGATAGCCATGCTGGTGGCCATGCAGTCAAATTCTCAAGCTTTTTTAGTATTTTTTTACTGGTGATGAAAGGCTAGGTTACGAGTTACAGCTGAATATACTAAGGGTGTTTTTACTAGATAATTTCACATTTTCTCGACACAAAAAAGAGGGTACAATTTATTTAAATTTTACTTTTTCATATATACCCTACTAGCTTAATTAATAGGCTTATATATAAGCCTATGGGCACAGCCCAAAAAGGCAGAGAAGGAAGGTGAACAAAAAAAAAATACTAGAAAATAGATTCCTATAAAACGTTGTTCAAGTTGGTTTACAAATTAATCTCCACACCTCCAATTATACTAGAAAACAGATTCCTATTAAACGTGGCTGAATATTGAGAACTGGTGCATCTTTACACCTCCAATTAAACTTGAAAACAGATTCCTATAATACGTGGTTTAATATTGGTAACTAGCGATCTTTACTCATACAATTAAACTAAACAACAAACTCCAGTTAAATCTTGTTTGATCTCGTGTACTCACGAAACTTTATACCTATTATTATTATAGGTATATCATGTGAACTTTCTGAACCAACTGATTATATCATCACCTGACTTAAAAATTAACTTAAATCTAGAACAAACACAACACCCAGCCACCAGCCGTCAATTAAACACTATGAAAGTAAAAACCCTCATTTCAACAATGATACATTTTTTATGATTCCAGGAATCAATCTGGAACCCCTTCAGTAGGAAGCCACGTTACCGACTAAGTTAAGTTGTTGGACCACAGACTCCAATTAAATCAGAAAGCCGACTCCTTTCAAACGTGGTTCAGGCTGATGTTTAAGAGCCTCTTCCTTCATGCCTCTAAATAAACTATAAAGAATACTTCTTTGAAACGTGTTCCAAGCTGAATTACACGTGCATCCTCACACGTTGAATTAAAGTTTACTGCAAACTCCTTTTAAAGTGCCACACTTTAGCTCGTTCAATAACATGTATTTCCACTTAGTTAAGGGTTCCGGGTTCGATTCACTGAAGGGCCGAAAAATGTATAATTGATTAAATGTGGGTTTGCTCTTTAACATTAATGAGTTAGCAGCTGGAGGGATGAGTTTGTTTCTGTCTAGATCTAACTTAGTTTGTAAGTAATGTGCTGATATTGTCAGTTGGCTCAGAGAGTGCACGTTAAATACCTCAAATAAATTTTAAAAACTCTACTCCTATTAAACTTTCTTCAAGCTGGTGTAAGTGTGCACCTTCACACCTTCTACCGCGGAGTCAAGTGCTGTTATCATCGTTATCGTTCAGGCAGTTTCCTGTTGCTCCTAATAAAGACGGTCCCTGTGTGAATTTCTTTATCGACTCGTCTGAGAGTGGGCGGAGAAGGGCATGGCTGGCGCCCTCACCATTATGATTGACAGCACTTGTATTTTATCCACGTGCCACAAGGCGTGTGCCTGTATGTATTATATGCGTGTGTGTCTATCCTGTCGTCACAGCGGCAGGCCCAACCTGTTAGTTTGAGTAAATATTTGAGATGGCACCAAGTATGGTTGAACGAATTTTGCTATCAAAAGTACTCGTTGAATATTACTTTTTTGATTGTGTCAATAACTATTGCAATGTAGAGGCAATGGAACGTTTTGGGCACAATTATAAACCTTCGTATCAAATTATGTGGATATTAGGAGATGGTCCAGGGACCTACCAGAAAAAATATTTAAACTGTAGATGTTTATAAATGATATTTGGAGAATGCTTTCATGATAATTCAAGGAATTTTTGAACATGAAGTTAAATATATCCACACAGTTCACAATATAGGCCTCTACAGCGAGTATGAACACATATCTATATAAACACTTCGACTTTAAATAATAGGTTATAGTTTTATCTCAAAATTTGGCCGTATGCAAATTTATATGTATTTATCAATCAAAATGTAGGTGGCTACAATATACCCATGTCTCTTTTGCCGGTGCCACTGTGGAGTTTACGAAAATTTTTATTTCAACTGCCTCCCGATTAAGTAGCCTTTACACAGCTAAAGTTATTTAAAAACAGTTTATAAAATGACACCTTGACATTAGAATTGAACCTGGGACATTTTGCTAAACGCTAAGACAGAGGATTCTTTATTCGATACCCATGTCCAGGTGTCATTTTACAACATATAAAATACATTTATAAACGGCAGACTTTCCACACTAAATATTATTTCAAATTATTGTAATTAGCAGGTCATCTACCGCATAAATGGCCTCACAATCTAGGGTGTCAAGTTCACCATATATTAAATTCCTAGTGTTGGGGAAGTTGACGTTCGAATCTAAACTGGATGCACCACGGATGAATTTCCCCATATGATTGATAATTATAACCATGATTTCCCCATATCATTTCCAGGCTAATTTGGGCATACACTCTCTTCTATACTACCCTCTACATACCTACCTTTTATACTGAGCTACTAATATACATTGTTTAAGAATAAAATAAAACATATATATGCTATACACAAGATGGCGCCCTAAAGTAGTGTTCCGCAAACCTTTCAAGTCCATGGTACACACTCACACAAAAAAACTAAAATATTTGTTGCACAATTTTATGTTTTTGGGTACACGCCATGACAGCAGAAAAATTATGCATCAAGTCCCACGTTTGCACAGTAAATCAGAATTAGGAAAATATAGATTAATTTTTGCCTCAAGTAACTTAACATTTTTCAAAATGAAAGGTTAAAATACTTTTTATGTACCTAATTCTTTAAGATTTGGAAACATTTCGTTCAAACCACTAGTAATTTGGGTAAACATAGATATAACTTTGAGCAATTTTTCTTTATTTAGTCCATGTATTTAATTTAATATCAGCGAGAAATTTGAACGACTCTTGGTTGTCGCTTGTACCATCTCCCACTACATACTATATATATAATAAACACTATACACTAGTATATATTTATAAATGGTTAAAAACAAATATTTACTGCATACTATACATATATAAACTAAAATATTTCTTATTTAACGCCCTTGAAAATTGACTACTTTTTACTAAACATATTTTTAAAGCATAAAAAAATAGTTAAAATGCAATTATTTTAATCGTGTATTGGCAATTGGATATGCTGGCATATTTTACCTCCATTTCGGTGTTAGTCACATTTTGAATTAGCAAGCCACTTATTAATAATTAAAGTGTCATTTCTTGAGTCTGCAACGGGTCTCAGACTTCTGGTAAGCATCCCCTTAAAATACTTGTATTCACCCTAACTTAAGGCTTATTTATTGATTTTTTCTATCATAAGCCATGGTTAAGATAACTTCTACCAAGGAGCGCGCACTTGATGATTGGTTTTGCTATAAATTCACAAATTACTTAATCTCATATTGGCCAAGATTGTGTTAGGCAAATTAATTTGTTCCTAATGAAAAACTTATTTATCATTAATTCCAAATATATAGCTTTTTCTTTCATTATTAGAATAATGAATGTTATTGCGACCGTTTTTTAACTTGTATATTTATGCATTGCCCATGCTGGCCGATGACAAAGCGATCGAGACTCGAATCTTAGCCTGGTTTGACGTTTCATTGAGAACTGTTGGTGTGGAAGGGATTTTTTACCCTTGGAATTTTCTTTTTCCTTTTATATTAACTTCTTACCATTGGCCCTCTTTGTGATCATCATGGCATCTTCGAAACTTGTAATGATTCTAATGAAACGTCTGATAATTTACAATGGTCCGCGATGAAAATTTGAAAAGTTAATAATTATATGTTATCAATTTGCCATTCGAAAATTTGAATAAAACATCCGATACAATTTGAACGGACTGGATCAGACGGTATTCTCTCAACCAAATAGCTACAACCTCTTGCAGACCTACTTATTCTCCTTCCATATATTTATTTCTTCCTTTTTGTCTTGTTTTAATTTCTTCCTACCCATATCCCATGGAAATATGATGTCGGTGGGCCTTGAGATACCACCATCTCGAAGAAGGCCGCTGTCGAAGAAAAAGGGCGGCTGATGTTTTGTGGAGGTGAGGGGAGGAACAACTTTATACAGACGGATGGTATTTTTCTTAAAAGTGCAGGTGCAACGCAACTAAGATGCGGGCCACGTTCACCTGATTCCCACGTGCCTTTCGGCGCATGCGCCATCATGTGGCGTGCCATTACAAGTGGTGCCCCCTCCTCTTTACCCCTTCACTCCCGATGATACAACTTTCACGGAGCTTTTTTTTCCGTGGGTGGGAGGATAAATGAATAAAAATTTGTCTCCATAGGAAACTAACATTAATAGTCTTTTCACAAGGTCTACCGAAAATTTATTTTTAATCATGGTGTAGTTTTTATAAGACTCTCAACAAACCTGGGCTAATAGAACCGTATGGTCATCAAATTAGATGAGGTTTGGAACTGCCTATTTCTTGAACTTATGACTCTTACCTAATTACTGAATGTTCAGGGAGGTCGGCTATTAGTCTCAGGGGCGTTGGTTCATTCCTTGGTGATGCCTAAACTAATTTATAGCTGGCTTCCTGCATTGTTTAGGAGCTCGGGCAGATCACTCTCATCTGATCTTCTTTTCTACTTTACTGAAGTCAAAATTCGAATCCTGATTGGATGGATTTTTAAAATGTTTCCCAGTCTTCCTTGAAATAAATTTTATATCAATTAGACCTTACTCTTCCATATCCCACTATCTTAGTTTGATTTGGATATTCCAGACGAATAGTGATATGTGGTTCCAATAAAAGTGTGTTCTAGGTTTTCTTACAGAGCATTCATATTTTATAAAATGAATTAACGGTAATATATACATATATTTAAGACCTAAATGATAAGTTTTCAAGGCTAATAAACTTTATGAATTAAATGTAAAATAAATTATTTCCATAAATCTAAGAGTAATCATAATTATTATCATTAACCCTTGGTATAGAGAGAAAAATAATTTAAATCTAAGCTAAATAATATATAGGATATAAACAATAGTTTGTAAAGATTAGCAGCAAATCCCTCAATTGGTTTCAATTAATATGTGAACTATTTGGAAATAAAATGTTGTTTACAATATACCATGTTTCAAAAAATTAGTGTATACAATTTTTGAACCAGCCTTTTTATTAATCTACCTACTTATAAAATTACTAAAAACTAAGGAAACTGCTTACGTAAAAAAAACTATTAATATATTTTATACTCACCTTTTAAACATTCAAATTACATTTAATCCATCCCAGACTCGAATATATTAACTCATTCATTAATTGGTCGAGACTTTATAAAAATTTCAAATGTCTTATTCATCCCAACTCGGGACCGAACCATAGTCCCTTAGATTTTTTGGTAGACCTATCTGCTCACTAGATCACGTGACATTGCTTGACAACATTTAAATTTGGACTCGTATTTCCCGAAAACGTGGTGCTAAAATTAGAGCGTCACAATCCCTTTACAAATGACAATTATTTCATAAGTATAATATTATGTTTGCTGCTGACAAAATACTCTCTCTCTCTCTTTAATTGAGTGGTCACAGCTACTTTTTTCCCATTGTAAATTATAAAGTATTATAGATTCAAAGATGTCCGTAGAAATGATGCATGATCTGTTTGTTAGCCTCTAGTATTCTCTATGCAGTCGATGTATTTCTAAAAACGTGAAAGAATGTCTTATCCAATACGTGCTGTTATGCGGACATGTATGGTACTTTAAAATATTGAGTGATACTCTGGAATACGATATTTGTTGGGAATTCTCCATTTACTCGTGTAGGCTAGTTCTCATTGAATGTATAAAGAAAAGAAAATGTGTGTCAAAAGAAACCAAAGAAATATTTGTTTTTGTTAACAATGTTTTTAGTACACGCCTTGCACATTAAGTTTGGGACCTTCTTTTTTACAGTGAAGAATTAACGACTCAGAATCAAATGTTGTATCGAGTCTCTCATAAAGTTAGCTGGTAAGTTGTTTGCTGATAATTATAATAGGTCAATTCGTAATTTTTTTCGGCCATGACAAGATCAAACCCCGGACGCCTTAGATCAATAGGCAGATGCACTAACAACTAGGATAAGATGACAAACAACTTTGTATATGAATACACTATAGTGTTACTTTTCGTTTGATTTTTTCTGATACGTGAGATCAAATCTAAAATCCTAGTCGGAGATTGTACACTAAATGTATGCTTATTAAGGGGTTTTTACCATCATTTTTACAGTGGAAGTGACGATACATTTAAAATAAAATCTACCCTTCCTGGTCACGTGTAGTTTTTTAAATCGTAATCCTAGAAACAATTATCACAAACTCCCGTGGGTACACAGTTCAAGTTAGGGCTGAAGTCTGGTAAGAGGTCGAATATTCAGGTACGATAAGGTCAGGGTTGGAATCTCAACCAGGTACAGTACATAAATCTAAAATATATTTATAAAAATTGAATTTATCATTGGATAATTTTGGATTCCTTTCTATAAGTTGATAGTCTGCACCAATGCTCAAATGATCTTAAAAGTCATTCTCGTCTGGCATAATGGTGTCAAGGTGGTCCGGGTTCTATATTGGCTTAGTGTAAAGAGTTTTTTTTCTTGAATGATTTCCCACCAACCCTCACAAAAATGAGGGTACAATTTATATAAATTTATCCTCCCAATTCCATCATTAGAGTAGATAAGTGGATATCTTAAAAGTATACTAAGATGCGGTACACGTAAAAATAAATAATTTTAAGATCCACAATATTGGAGGACCATCATCGTAAAAACAATATTTTCAAAGTTCGTGATGTGCGTGGGGGGTACATGCCATTGCCACTGACACACGCACGTGCGTGTCAGGAACGTATCCCAGGAGCCGTCACAGACTGAGCCCTCCCTCCCCCACCCGCCATTGTTCCATAGGACATGGGCGTCCGCCGGCTGTTCCGGTAAACCAATCCTCTGCGACAGCTGACTGCGGAGATAAAACCTCTCTCTCCTCCACCTTGCTCTGTCGCACGCGCTCCAGGTTCGTGCCTCCACACACAACAGCCCGCTGATCTACTGAATCTCATTAACATAAGTAATTCCATTCATTATCTCTCGTTCGGGAAAATATGCGCATATAAGATACAAACATAAAGTGCCACACCTCTCCCCCTTTCGCTGATTTTGTTTCGCCCCCGTGCGCGACGCATGGTACGAGGGGTGAGGTTGAAGTTAATACTGTCATACAAATGGTTGAGTGTCTAAATAGGCTAACTTAAGGTCAAGAGGTCACAAGTTTGATCTCAGAAGGTATCTAAAATAATGGGGTGTTTCGTATGTTTTAGACCTACTATCCTCTTATATTAAAACTCCAGAAAACTAGAATGCATGCCAATAGGTTGAAGTAAATTCCGTCCCGAAGATGTTATGACCACTTGCTTTTGTGTTAATTTCGTATCGTCATTAAAACAAAAGAAAGTGGTCATAAAATTTTTGGAGCGGAATTCAAAATAATACACAATGCAGTGCAATCAGTGCGGCCGGCTGTTCAGTTATAGAAGCTGCCGTTTTACCTTGGACAAAGCTGGCATATTAAGATACATTGACTGAGGCTGAGTAAAGACTATACTAAACCAAACTCTGATAAAGAGATTTTTTTACAACATTGTTTGTACTTTTTTTCTACCTTCGAATGATGCTGAATCATGATTATTCAACCTCCTAGTGATAAACGAATAGCAGAAATCTGAGATTAGGTTTCAAAACATGTATTTATCCGGTTGCAATGTTCCTCTTTTCCATTAGGGTTGAATTTTCATCATACATAAAATGCACAACTGATTCTTGTGAATCATTTCACTCAAAAATGAGAAGGCTCGTACATAAACATTTGTGGTATTGCTGAAAGAAGTATGAGTGAAACGTGCATTTTGTCTCTAAAGCAACCCGGTAAAGAAATGAAAAGCAACAGTGGAAAAGATACGTTATTGGTTGATAATAATCACTAAGTATACAATTGAAGATAAATATCTATGTTTAATTTTGCCAAAGGAGTGTCATGTACATTTTTATTTGTGTAGTTTTTTTCGGTGAGTATAAATGTTCTAAGAGGACAATAAATTATCGTGACACATGTGTAGAATTTTTAAATGAAATATGTGTGTTTTCTTGGACAGTATTTTACTGATGAACTATGACAAAAACTCAGTCATCGGAGAGTTATTATATAAATAAGACAAATAACCGTTTCAGTACTACGTTAGTAATTTTTTTTTTAGGTTTAACGTTTATCCTAGATTCAAAAATCGTGGTCATGTTAAAATAAATGTTTGATAAGTAACAATATTATTTTATTTATTGTAATTAACTATCCATCATTAGTTCCATTCATTATTATTTATCTTAAGGAAGATTAGGGTGAGGTGGATTTTATATATCAACCATATAGCTATGGGACGTAATTTATATAGCAACCTAATAATGATGGAATGGAATTTATATAGCACCCATATAATTTTGTGACGGAATTTAAATACCACTTCTATAATTACGAGATTAAATTAACATAACACCCTTATTAAGATGGGGCCAGATTTACATCACTGCTTATGTTAAACAAATGCAAACGGGAAGAAATTTCTTAAAATTATCAACAATTGGAAGAAGAGTGAGGGGTCTAAGACACATATAAAGGTTTAAAACTTCTCCTAAGAAGATTGAAAATATTACCTTCCCTACACCTTCGCTAACATTAGAGTGAAGTTCTGAACATTTTAAATGGATTTTCGACCAAGGGCAACTTGGACTGTGGGATTGATTCTCATTATGTGGGTTAATTATTATTATTATTTTTATTATCATATTATTATTATTATTATTATTATTATTATTATTATTATTACTGTGCTCCACGTTTTAATGCTCATCCAAGCTATTCAAATATTTACACTTACAGAGTAGATATGAGGTAGGCATAAATTTGGAATAAATATACCCTAATTTGTGTGGAAGTCGATTGAAAAGCCTTTTAGGGAAAACCACCATCAGTACATATGACTAGAATTTGGTCCTTGCCTCCCTCAACACGGACAAACCAGACAAGACTCTATTAAGTCCTCTGTCCTTGTAGCTTACTCAGGTCAAAAGCAAGGAGGATCCAGTGACCGACACATTCCACAAGATTATACCGGTACTTAACAAGACCATCTTAATAGATTAAGTTCAACATATTTAGTTTCCAAGATAATAAATTAAGAACTTAAGCCTGGCTGTCCTGTCAACACAAGTGGTCTATCTGTTTTAGTTCCTGTCAGCTCCCATCTAGAGCTAATACCTCCTAGAGAGAGTATGGTTTATTCATACATAATTATTTGTGATGGTTGTTGCTTCCTTGGCAGAAAATAACATAGTTTCTCTCTGACACACATTCGCGAATATCTTTAATTGTGCATGCCAAAAAATCAACTTAATGAAACGTCTGAAACTGTCGCAAACATCAGTAGTAAAGTCCGGGGTAAATAATAAAAAATATAATATTAATAATAAAAAGTTACATTTCACTTCGTGGTTGTACTTTAACATTAAATCCCCCCACGTCCACCCTGGCCTTTATGTCAATGTTAAAAATTTATTTTTATTCTCTCCAGACCCTCCTTATTTCCTGTGCCTTAGGAGTCTCACCTCCTCAAGACCTTTGATCATAACAGTTCACCAAATAAAATGATTTAAAACTATTTCACTGGCAAATATGATAGGTGTAGGCTTACAATATATACAATAATACAAAATGATTGAAATCTTTCTGGCTATAAATATCGTCGTTTCTTTTCTGATTTTGATCAATCCCATTTTAAACGATTTATAAATAAGTCATGCAGTTCATGACGTATTTATTTTGTCAACTTTAATTTCAATTTTTTTAATAATTGTACATTTATGTGGAAGGGTATTAGAAAGGTTAACGCAAACAGTAATTAGCAATCATTCAAGTAGCTGTCCTTAAGTTTTCTCAAACAAACTACATGGAAACAAAATACTATTATTCAATGTGGAATTGTTTATAATATCAACAAACATATTGACCTAGATTTGTATGTGACTCTATTTAGAAGGATGTATTTGTATCGTAAATTATTTTATCAATCTAGAGCTTATATTAAAATGTCACCAATCCCTCTCTACACCTAAATCGTGGGCCTCTTCTCTATCAGGATGTGCAATGACCAAGGATAGGGGAAGATTATTGTGTATACCTGTGTGGGTTAGTGATTGACGAAGACTTGATTTTTAATGTTTATATTAGTGCATCTATATCTAGTAAAAATCTAATGTTGATAGTGATATATTAAATAACCTTAAATATATTTGGAAGCTTGTGACAAAACGCGATGTTGCTAGGAAAACCAATGATCTGTCTGACTCCTAGGTGCTCCATACATGGTTTCCGAACACTGGTACTCTGGGCTCTAGCGGTAGCCCATTACCACAAATACTGATGAACGGGCGTCCTAGCCCATGTAGTCCCGAATATGGCAGAGTGACCTTTAGACTGCGATGTTCATTAGCCAGCCCTGAATGCTTGGGTACACTACTTTTTATCCTGGCCTCGTTTCTACTTAAGGAATACTGACAATGTTTACGTGGTCTGCTCTTTTATTCTATTTGTTTAAAGGCTAATTAACAACAGCCTGCAACCCTCGTTTTGTTATTCACGATCCATAACACACAATATTATATAAACGCATGATCCGATTTAGGCCATGCGGTTAAAAAATTATATTATTTTAAACGTAGAGGTGGACATATATTCCAGACTATTATATTTTCCCGCCATCTTTTTTTTTACTGTCTGGTTGGGTTTTAATCGTTTATTATTTCAGTAAACATAATAATTCCATTTATTTTTTGCAGTTATTCTGTGCTTTATATAGGATCATCACATTTCATAACTACATTTGAAAGTTTATGTTTTTTATACAGTGCCGCTTAAAATTTACGAAAAAAAGTACACGTAAAGCTGATTGAGCCCAGAATCAAGTTGAGAGAATACAATCAGTGTTTGCTCCTATTCCAATAAAAAAAAAAGAACAAACAAAATTTCTTTCCTTCAAAAATAATTTCATGGAACTTCATTCAATTGGGAAGAAGAAAAATTCGAATGAACGTTGTGGTGCGCTTTGATTAAGTTCAGAAGGAAATTGCTGTTGTCACACAAGAAAAGCAATTCTTCCTGAGTTCTGATCTTGTGATCTGATCAAGTCATTGATGCTTAAAATTCAAGAACTAAAAAGAAAACATACGTACTGTACATACAATGGCACTCTTGCCATGTTCATTACTTATGCCAAAATAGATGAAGTAATATCTGGTGAACTATGTCATTTCCGAATTCATGACTTAATTTATCAAAATCATAATTAATTTATACCAGCGCAAGGACAGTAGCATAAATTTGGCCAAATATATCTCTATGATGTTCCGACCAGAGAATGATAACGAATTAACGAGGTAGCCAACTCAAATTCCAATTAACATTTCATAACACAATTGACAGAAACTATTCAATAAAATGATTTCTGTCGAGTATATAAGATAAATATTCAAGTGATGAGAAATACACCACAAGATTAACAATTTGATCTTAGTATTTAAATTTATCATGACAAGAATACGAAGCCATGCCATTAAGACTATCCAAATTATTCTGATATAGCTGTGGTATTCTTTTCAAATACTTATTTTATTGGTTCAATAACACTAATTTATCCTTACCGCGATATCACGCTGGTTTTGCTAGTACTCCGTATAGCCCAATCGACAAGCACATTGTAAGCGGAAATAATTCCGGACAAGCTGGAATTAATTTAAATCTGTTTAATTGGATGTAAGAAAACACATACTAATTTTGTTCTCCCTGGCAGGCCTGAATTTGGCCACCATCTTGAAAAAAGAACTAAAAACTACATTCTTAATAAAGTTGTAAATATCTCGGTTTGTATCAACTTTAGAGAATAATATATGGTTCTAAAGTTTCATATGAATAAATTCTTTACAAAAAACATCCCATGGATTTTTTGTCGTACGAATGCCTGTTTCTGAGTAATAAGTGGTCGAAATATTTACTTTCTGGGCGTTTGCTTTTATTTTCATTATAGGCTGTTTGCAGATACACACTTTGTTATTATTGGCGATAATTAAGATTTGTATCGATTCCAGTCAATACAACATTAATGGTTTACTGTGTACTTTTTCCACACAACCTAAAGGTAGAAGAGTAGTCGATGCGGTTGGTTTTTTTCTACGTGGTATCCCCAAGAGGCCTTATCCACAATGCTAACCATACAGTTCTTTAAAAGTTTATGGTTCATTAAATTTTCTTATTGATGTCGATGCCTCGATATCATCTTAGACCTTTTACAAACTCTGTATCTTATTCAGTATCTAGGTGACAATCGTCGGAATATTCCAAACGGTTTTCTCTTTCAATATTTATTTACTCGTCATAGTCTAATTCATCCACGTCTACCATTATTCAAACACAATTTGTCCTGGCACAAACAGCACATTACCAAATAATTCTAACCAGAGTTGCGACAGCTACAAGCTGCATTGCAACCTTTTGCACATTTATATTAATTGAGTTTCAGTGACTCCTGAGGGCTACTTCTTGTATAGTGGGGATAGGTATCAAACTATTCTATAAATTTTTCTACCCCCAGTCTACTGCTGACTTTTTGCTTTCATACCACTTCTGAATTTGGCTATAAGTATAGAACGAATGCAAGCGAGCTGCATCTTTATTCGGTGGTAATGATGCTAGGTTTGATAAAATTTTGTAAATATATCGTATGAACCACTGGTATATATATTTATTTATTTAATGACTCACAGTTTTTTGCTTCATACAGAAGAAACATAAATTATATTGCTTCTGGAGACTTATTTACTTCCTTAAAAATATTAACAGCCTTCTACAAAAAAAAATCCTTCTTTAAAATCTCAACGCACTTCAATTTTACTTATCTGTTTAATGTGAAAGTAGTGTCACAGCGACTAAATGCGTGTAGAAACAAAATGTTGACCTTAAATTACGCATCCAAATTGGAAACAAAATGTTGGCCTTAAATTACGCATACAAATCAGTACCGTAAGGTGCATGCAACCTGCTCTGAAAATTTACTTTGGGCGGTTTCAAAAAATTAATGTTAAAGTGAGATCCACAAAGGACACTAAGAATGACCAATAAATTAGTATTCTCACCCATTATAATTACCGATGTGTAGTGAATTGATGCTTCATTTGCAGTAGTGACAATTAAGATATCAGCTTCTACAGCAACTTGCTTGTCTGGCACCAACAAGAGTTTTTACTCTGATATTTTGGATTAATACAGTGAGTGTGGTAAAATAAATTTCTCACCGGATGCAGTAATAGTTTTTGATGGATACCTGGAGGATGCCGAAGCTAAAAGCACTAAGACTGCTGAGCACGTTTGCCGATTGAAAAACCACAAAGGTTCATTTTGCTGAGAAAATGGTTGCAGCAATGTCCCGAGGGAAATTCTTGTCGAAAGAAATGAATAAAAGTAGAATGATATCAATGTTGTGAGGGTGACCTGGCGGTCTAGGGGTAAGGTGTCAGACTTGTGTTCTGGCGGCCGGGGTTAAATCCTCGGTCCTGGCACAGATTTATCTGATTACCAAACCCTTCCTTCACCTCTGACAAGACATAATGTGAATGTGGGTGATGCCAGGCCTCCACCGTGGTTCGGATTCCACGTTAAACTGTAGGTCCTCCATTTCATCTCACAATCACCCTACCATTACACATTAGCGTAAGTGCGTATAACCCGAACGGGTAGTAAGANAAGATTTATCTGATTACCAAACCCTTCCTTCACCTCTGACAAGACATCTTGTGAATGTGAGGAATGCCAGGCCTCCACCGTGTTTTGGATTCCACGTTAAACTGTAGGTCATTCATTTCATCTCACAATCACACTACCACTACACATTAGCGTAAGTGCGTATAACCCGGACGGGTAGTAATACGCGGTGCTAATAATGATAATAATAATAATAATAAGCAATGCTGTGTACATGATAACCGACCGAAGGCCTAACAATCAAGAAGGCTGCACTTTGGTAGGCGTGGCATGTTTCATCAGCCTTATCTTATAGCATTCATAGTCTTGATGAAAGTTAATTTGTGATAGTCTGGAATCAAATATAGAAATTCTTCTGCCTGTTCCTCTTCACTATTAAAACTCAAAAATCAATTGTTCAAAATAAATACAACAAAACCAATCTTAGGTGAAGATTTCTCAAAAGCATATTTGTTAAATAAAGCTGTTTTTTTAGTTTTGGTAAATAAGTTTAAATTAAGATTTTAACCTTATTTATATCATAAACTATCAATGAATGAGGATTAAATTGCATTAAACAATAAATCAACACATTCCAAAACTTAAATGCTAGAAAAGAATGAAACCTAATCGTAAGCAGTGTTTTGTGCGTGTACAAAGATTATATAAGAAATATTAACTCACCTCTCCCCAACCCCACTCTTCTTCACAAACCAAGACATATCACGTGCCATCTTATGTAACCGCAACACCATCCACGACATAATATATTCACTGCGTACTGACAAGCTTTTTTTTTACATTACTTCCCTCACTGATTAGATTGTAATGGTGAAGCTAATAGCTTACTACCTTTCCCTTAAAGATAAGGCGTATAACCGCTGAAGTTCTGTCTTGTTCCATTAAGTATTTATTTATTTAAGTGAAAAAAAAACATGCAAATATTCCAAAAATTGATTATTTGGTATTCTTATAGCTTATACTAACCAAAACAAGGAAAAACTATATAAAAACTTGAGTGCACAGACAAAGCTTAAAATGTGATAGAATTTATAAATGTCACCGAACGGTCTCAATTGAAAGGCATGTTTATGTAAACATTTTATGTCGTGAGGAGCGAATGACACACCGATTGTTAAAAAGATTGTTATGATGAATCAATAAACAAACAATCTAGAGGGACTGAAGCAAAAGGGGGTGTCAGAGTTCCTGAACTAGGAACCAGGCCAGAGGCCTGGTTAAAAGGGGGTGGTCTTGAGCTTCTCGGTGCTGACTACGGAAGATCTGCCTGTCACAGGGACACGTGGGCTAAGTCGCTGAATTAGTCAAGTACCAGTTGGGGCTGCCACTTGAGCCCAGCGAACCAGGTTCGACAACCATGTAGGGACGACCTATCAGTAAGACAGGTCATTGTGTAAACCTCATAACACATCGTTCGGTCACTTGCTTCGCTATATTCACGAAGTTTTTCATTTTAGCTTCACTTTTAACATCACATTTGTAATAGTATAGTAGTATATATGAACTTTTTAAAAGCCAAGTCTAACGTCAATCACGAACCCACACAAGTAATCATATCATCCCCCCCCTTCTTCGGTCAAATACATCCTGACAGATCTCCAGGCCCACACATAGAACATATCGTACCTGGGGGAGGGGGTGACATAAATTAACTATAGGCCTATAGGAATCTTAAACAAAGTAAATTGAAAGAAGGACTCAATAAATTCCCTGTCATACCAAGTACAATTTCCTTGTTGGCTTATTAATACCAAAAAACCAAAACTTTATAAAACCTAATTCACACCCAACACCTTAAAATTATTAAAAGCTTACCCTCTGTATTTGTACATTTACTTTAAAATAATAATGTTAAAAAAGGCACAGAATACATTTTTTTTCTTGTTAAATTATGCCTTTATTTTTCTATTATATTTTAATCACCACATCTTAATAAATATTTGTGTAATAGACATATATACTAATTTTTCATTTTATTTAGTTTATTTGAGGTATTTTACGTGTACGTCCTTAACCGACTGATTATATCAGCACACAACTTTTAGAATAACTTAAATCTAGAACTGACACAACATCCAGCCCCCAACAATCAACTCAATTTGAATAGGGAAAGCCACAATTCCCCAACGATAAATTTTTCAGCTAGGCTGGGAATCGAACCTGGAACCATTTGCTCTGCAAACATATATGTTACCAACTGAATTAAGATTTTGGGCCTAGGAAATAAGTGAGTTAATTTGTTGGGGAAGAGTAAGGTATAATTTTTAGGAAGTGTAGACACGTTTGTGTGGAGTGAGAGTAGAAAAGTATTTTTGAGAAAGCATCTTCAGTACACTAGAGGAGGATTTTGACCTCAATCATCTCATCATAGGCAGTCCAGTCTATTGTGAGAATGACGCCCTAGACAATGTAACCACCGAAGCTGGTTTATATCTTCATTCTTCATGTTTCTATCCCCAAACAATCGTTGCCAAGATAACTTACAATAAAGGTTAATGTGTTTAGTTAAGTGTTACAAATTTAGACGCAGGTGTAAGCCTACTAACAGGCGGTTCTGTCTACACTCTTTTGCTCGCTGATTGGATAGCATGTATCGTGATGTATATAATCTTTCATGTTCCTTTAAAAATAAGGAGTATAACAGAATAATTCTTGATCGAGATCGAGATCGAGGAGAACTTGATGAGAGGTTTGAAGGTTGACTTCACTTCTTTTCAAGGTCTCTGTGGAGGAAACAGGTTGGAAGGTTGACTTCACCTGGAATATAAGCCTCAACTCTCAGCGAGCTTCGACTGAAGGGTGAGTTTATCAACAAGTGGGCATACCACAACAGTTAAGTTGACAAGGGACAAAGATAACACACATTTAGAAGTAAAATTGACCAAACCGTTGTCGGCCCTTTATAGGGTCAACAACACAAGATAAACATGGACAAGACTGCTGAACAAGAACGTATGAAACTAAAAAGACAACAAACACTGGACTTCTCAAGACACCTGGAAGAAGACATAAACGTTGAGAATACTGACGAAGACTCTGATGAAGACGGCTTCCTAGAAGCTACTATTCTGAAAAGAAAACTTTTATTTAAATAGAAGGAAGAAAAACCCTCGAAAACTATCAAAATCACGAATCAATTTGACGCAATATCTGACCAGGAGGAACCAATGGAGACTGCTGAAGGAGCAAAGGAACCCGCTAGGGAGAACAGTACACAAGACAAACAACCAAGACAAAGAATTCCACCCATTGTAGTAAGGGGCACCACAAATTACTCTAAAATAACCAAGGTGATGAAGGAGAAACTGAAGGGGACATATAAAATATTCTACATCAAGGAGGGACTC
>CABFOV010000932.1:111909-141503 GCA_902141375.1 Timema poppense
AGCCCATCATCCTCTACGGCTGCGTAGGATGGGGCTACGCGGCCAAAACCCACATAAAGAAATTACAAACAGTGCAGAACAAGATACTAAGAATCATAACTGGAACAGACATAAGAACCAGAATAGACCACCTCCATGAAATATCCAAAAGCAAAACACTCGAAGAGATATTCAAAGAAAGAAGGGAAAAATTCTACACACAAAGAGTAGTACACAAGAATCCATTAATACGTGCACTTGGAAACTACAATCCACACTACGAAAGACCATACAAACGTCCAAGGCTGGAATAGAGGGGAGAAAAAATTGAAGAAGCAATATCACTCACACCTTCACATTCAAATCCATCCTTCATCAAGTGTATATTTTGACTAATAAAACATGTAATTCCTTTTCAGATAATCATCACAATTTCACAATCAATCATTTCCATCCTTCATTAGATATAGAAAATTCATCAATTCACTGTATCACCCTCATTCCATGAGGATAAGGGTTAGCGTATGCTGCCTGTAACTCGCAAAGAAATCCAACCCTTTCGCAGGCGGCCTTGCTTGACTTTCTGTCAAGGTGGGTGTCCTGAGTTGGGCTACAAAATAATGAAAACCGTGTACTTTGTACAAACAATTTATTGGTACCAAGTCATATGTATTTAAAGCTCATGCAACGAGGATAAGGGTCTGTGAAAACAACCTGTAACTCGCATATCAAATCAGCCAAAGCTTCCCCATCTTGTCAATGTAATTGTTGGCAAGTGGGGTGGAGTCGGCAACAGGGGAAACCCGTATAATAATTCTTGACTTGATACTATTAGTACTTTAGTACTTTTCTAATTTATTTACAACGAAAAAAAACACACAATCGAATGTGCTGACCTAACTTAGACTTTAATTATATGTATAGATTGTACCAAAAATTATTAAGCCTGTAAATGTAGTAAGGCGTGCCACATGTTCATTACCGATTAACAAGACTTATGTTTTACAATACATTCTTACTGAAGGGTTTTACTTTAATTATAGGTATGTAACATTCTTTTTAAGACAATTTTACTTTGTGACCTGGTGGTCTATGGGTAAGGTGCCAGACTTCTGTGCTGGGGATCCGGGGTTATATCTTCAGTTTCGGCACAGATCTATCTTATTTCCAAACCCTGCCTTCACCACTGGCAAGACGTGTAATAATCACAACTTGTGAATGTGGGGATTGCCAGGCCTGCACCGTGGATCGGATTCTACGTTAAACTGTAGGTCCTCCATTTCACCTCACAATCACCCTACATTACACATTAGCGTAAGTAAGTATAACCCGAACGGATAGTAAGATACGATGATGATAATAATAATAATAATAATAATAATAATAAGTTCAGAGGTATGGGAGTGACAGCCAAGATCAGTATTTTGGTATCTTTATTGAAAAATTTTTCTGGCTAAAATAAAAAAACTGTTAGATAGAATTAATTTAATTTGATATAAAATAGTTCTTAAATGTTTTCCAGGGGCACAAATAGACCCACAGCCTCCAGGTTAATATGGCTAATCTCCTATAAAGAACTTGAGTCCTTAATCTTTTGTATCGCTTAGTACTAACAAGGAGCATTTAACCCTTTCCAGACCGGTGTAGACGGATGCACTCGAATTGTGGAGTAAGGAATACCTGTCAGCAGATATTCAATTAGGGCCCACATGAATTGCGGAGTAAAGTATACCTGTCAGCCTGTCCACATGAAGTGCACAACAATTTATACTCCCATTCAACTCCTAACCACTAACCTAACTTAACCTAACCCAGCCTAACCTAACCTAACCTAATTTAAACACGCCTAAAATAGCCTAACGTAACCTAACATCCATCTTTCATTCAAAAAAGTCATTATGAGTTTAATTTTGACTCCATAGGTCATTTAAGGGTATTACTTAGCTCAAATGAGTTGTTCCGTAATACGTATGCACCGATGTAGACATATGACTACATTTTTTCTTAATGTTCGATTTATTTATTTTTAATAAATTATAATGTCTGGTGTAGCCAAATGGCTAGAGTTTAAAACTAATTTTTAGATTATATCAAAAACAATCAAAAATTTTTGTAAGCTATACACATATTTTAAAATAAGTCTTAAAAAAAAGCTTTCGTGGACATGTTAAAAGTGAGTCGTTTAATAACTGCACATTTGGAAGTAATTTATCACTGATCATCGACACTAACCAACTTCTGTGTTGATGGACTCAACCTGGCTCATGGAGCGCAGTGGAACTTCCTTAAGGCCAAAAATGTTGTATATCCTTGTCTGAGGCCACGGGCATTATGGTAGTTTACAAGGAATTTGTATTATTATTTAAAAAGTTTATCATCAGATGCTACGATTTTTCTTCCTAACACCTCATATTACTGCCCGTTCGTCTATGAGCAAAGTGCCACTAGGCCACAGACACGTAAGAAACAGACTCTCAACCTTCCGGGGGTTTCACTGCGCTCCTTTTGACAACTTGAGTCTTTCAACACTGGACTTCGCTAGTGTCAATGCTGGGTAGTGATAGGACTAACCGCAGTGATCCTTGTGTTAAAGGACTCAAACTGCCAAAAGGAGCGAATCCATTTTAACCTGAAAGTTGAATGTCTGTGTATATTGTTTGTCTGTGCACTAGGCACATTACAAATATTATATAACTGTTTAAATTACTATGAATTAAACTAGATGAATCTACTGGTTTATTATATTATTTATTTTGTCCTAAAGGATATTTTTGGTTGAGAGACTACAAAAATATTGAATTACTCATGATCCTTTCCATCTTACTTTAAAGCGATAATAAATTCAGTTTTTATATGTATCTAAATATCGACCCATTTATTGAAAGTCACTAAAATTTGGCTTTCTAGAACTATGTATTATTTGATTTATCTGCAACTATATTAATAAAATAAAGTTTTTTCTGTATTTCATGAGCATTGTGCAATATCTACTGTATGCAGAGGAATGACATTTTAAAATTAATAGCTCGTGTGCACAAAAATGTGACTCCTCGAAGCTGAAATATTAAATTTTTGAAAAGATTTTTTATTTATTTATTAAAACCTGTTTTGGAAGAATTAAATGAAATAATTTATTTTCGGTCTGTTTGAAGCAAAGAAAAGTGTTGCCCAGCGTATCCAGCAATTCATTGTGCGATCCCCATAGGGAATGCTGGGTCATTCTGCTAGATAATTATGAAGTTATTCTTAAATGTACCAAACCTTACAATAATACTTACTTATGGTTTACTATATAATTTACATCTATATTATTGACTCACTAATAATATAAATACAAATTGGTAATATTTTTATTTCTGCTATTCTGTCATTTTTCTTGTTTTTAAATAACATGCTTTCTACGAAAATTGGACCATGCATCGTAGTCGGTTTCAATAGAATAAATATTATGGCTGGATATATAATACATAATATAGTGATTTTATAGTTAAAATATGTTTATTTTAAGGTTTATTTAAAAAAATATAAATATATGTTTTTAATAATAAATTTGCAAAAATTATTGTTTAAGCTACTAGCAATATCTTTGAGGCAACCATTTAAAAGCCAAAACAATTTTAAGCTACAAGAACGTCACTAATATTTTCGCCCTGGTAGTATCACTGACAAATACGTCAGGTTACCCGTGACGAAGAGGTTATGGTTCGAATCTATTCCTAATTAACTGGGGCTGGTTTTCCTTATGTGATTTTATCACTTTGGTTTTTTCTTACTTTTTCCACGCTGATGGGAATAATCCTCCTCCAAACTAACTTTATCATATTTATAACTTATATTTAAGCTGAAAAATAAGCGATTTGTATAAACGTACTCATTTAAAAAAAAAATCTTGTTACTAAATATATAATTAAGGTAACAAACGGGAAATACAAATATTATCGTTACAATATCATAATTTAATTGGTCATTTTAATAACAGAATACATTATGGGAACTCTTTTAATATATGCAGCACGTGAACATATGGTTAGTTTTAATAATGCGTGTCTGATTGTTTAGGGTTAGGTGAGGTGGCGGGGGGTCACGGACAAACTACACGCTTCAGCGTTTCATAATACGCGTCAGGTAGAACTTAGCTACATGTCGCGGGACACGCACTAAAAACCCACAGTTGATACAGATCGTGATATTATCGTAACCATTGGTCTGAACACCATTTTGAACATGCAAGCAAAACTATTCCTACTCTATCACCCCTTTCCATAACCTGTTATGTCACACATGAATGTAAAACCAAACTATATAAATTTTTTGCGTTGACGTTTGGTATAGTTTGAAACTTGAATACAGTATGACACAAAATTTGGTGCTTCCCTACATATTTTATGTGCTCCATGCCTTATTATTTGTCCTGAATTTCCTTCTCTCTAAACTTAAGGGATGAGTTAAATATAACTTAAAAACTATTTAAACCGCAATTTCATGGAAAAAGATTGATAAACTATAAAGGAGGAAAAGCCCCTTTCTGGACAAGAAATCTAACCTCTCTATCACCGAAAAACTAAATGATACTAGACCGACACCTATGTCTGCGTGCCCATTTGCATACGTATGTTGGTATAATACCCGGCTAGCCCACGTCAGTGGTCACATGACCTAACGCATCACTCTAGTGTTATACGAGAACTTTAGTGAAAGGGGGGTTTGGGATTCGAGTCTCGGTCGGGTGTTCTGAGGATGTATCTCTTAAATGTTTTTCCATTCTCACTCAGGTTAATTTTACTATAAAATACAACTTTATTCATGCCTATTAGATAAGCCTAATTAATATATGCGTTGCTTGTAATAAATACCTAACTAGGGCTAGTAAACGTCCACATTTTATGGTAATTAGGTAGCATTAGGATCTAATCAGTGGCACTGGGATGTTTAGAACACGTAGTAATTTTATTCTAAAATTTATTTTAATGTTTAACCGGATGTATACATTTCTTAGGCTGCCATGAATACAATAATTTGTCCTTTTTATTTTACCTCTAATTATATATTTAGGGCCTTTTAATTTTTAGGTAAAATCTAAACCAGATAGAGGGCATATAGTAAATATTTTGAATAATTATCCAATTAATTTTTAATAGCTAGTGGGAAAAGCTTTTATTTTACAAACTATTAATCCTACTAATACTCATTATTTGTTATGTCTGAATAACTATTGATTTTATATTTAATCTATTCCAACAAATAAAGATTTTCCAAAATACCAGACAATGGATGATTTATTTAAAATAGTTGAAATTATATTTATAATCATATTTTAACTTTTATGTCAAATTTGACATTTAAAACAAATATTTGTATACATATCTTACGTTTATTAAAGGTATAAATATTCTAACCCTACTATTCAGCGTCAACTATGTAAAAATTTCACTAAGAATGAACAATGGACATATCTTGTAGCTAAAAATGTTACTATGTCATATTTCACGTAATCATACGTCAAATAGTGTCATCTGCAGCTGTCATTTTTGAAAAATATTGTCAATACTTATAAAACAATACTAATACCTAATTAGATGATATTAATATTTAAAATAAAATATCAAGTTCATATTTTCTTAAACATGATTCAAAATTTCATTCTTAGGAAAATCCAGCTATAGCAATATTACTGGCAATGTAATAGTAGCATTTATTCCTATATCTAATTTCAACCGATATTATTTATTATAAAGAATGTTGTGAATTTTTAATTTTATTAAACTTAAAAATCAAAGGCCTGACATATTAAAGTCATAGAACATGCATGTCTTGAACTCTTAATTATTCTGAAATTTGCCTCTAGACCTTGGTAAAATGATTTTTAATATTTAAAACAAAAATACATGGGGGCAAACTTTAACTTATTTGCCTTTGGTGTGTACTAAATTAAAAAGCTGAGCTCACTTTTACTCTCTTATTACTTAGTTTAACTTTATTTTGCTTTATGCCCACGTTTAATTAAACTAATTATGTAAAAATAAGGAAGTCATATTTTATTAGGAAATGTTCTCGCACTCTCATGTAAGGAAAAATGGAAACAATTGACTGAAATCCATGCTCACTATACATGTCCGGGATTCAAATTCTGACCTCCCCATTACTGACAGACAAGAATGAGGCTTGACCAATTTACTTTTAGTTCACTTGTGCTTTGCTAAGTGTAAATTTGGCTTATAGTACTAGAATTATTTAGCAAATATTGATTCATTTTATTTAAAGTTAATGAAAAATTTGTTTTCCACCTAAGCCTGTTGGTATTAAAACCTAGCCCCTTTCTTCAATATCAGAATCTTTATTTACCTCAAGTCTTAAGGGGAATGGTGTAAGCGTATTATTACTAGTACGTTCAACGTTAAGGTAATAACGACATATTTTAAGAGGACAAGAATTGAAAAAGTAACTTAAGTAAAATGCACTCATATTAGAGTAGGTAATATTTTGTAAAAATATAATGATACATCTCATCCCTCCAAATACACCCACCTGAGTTTTGAGCCTCGAGCTTCCAGTGACTGGTAACACAGCATTTTGCAAACTTTACTTCGTACTAAGTTTGCTCAGTTAATTACGATAGTGGTGTGGAAATGACGGTGGGAGAATTGAGCGGATATGCACCTGTATTTTCGTGATTAAAGAGGAAAATAATTTATCAATTTCTCACTACAGACGGGATTAGAAACCTAGATTCTCGGTTAATAGCAAACCAAACATATGAGCCATAAATTTAGTTCTCGTGACCACCAGTGTGGGTATTTCGTAATAATAAAATTACATTTTCTTCAGTAAAAGGCTCATAATTTTTAATTTCGAAGGAACATTAGATAACGATATAATTGATATACCATACTCTATAACAATAATCACGCATCTTTATTTTCCTCGGCTCAGGGGAGGATGTGTGTTTATAGGAAGGGGAGAAGGTGGGGGGAAGGTTTGTGGGGTTGTGCTTTCAGTTGGGATTTTGAGTTAATCAGATTTCAACGGTCAACAGCATTATTGCACCCCCTACCCATTAATATAATAGAGCCACGCCACGCCATGCCACGCCGACTGGGCCCCACCNAAAAGATAATATCTACTGTTGAAGGACTTTGAATTCATTATAAGAAAAATAAACAGCACAACAGAATCGTAAAAATTAATCACATTGTGTAGCTTCGAAAAAAAAATTATTCAAAAATAAGTTTTAAGTAAACTACACTTAAGTAAGTTTTCCTCATAAAAATAAACTCATCATTTGTTAATCAGAATAAACACTCTTTTAGATTACAATCCGAACTCTTCAAGTATTTAAAAAAAATTCAAATGTTCAAAATGAAGTTATTTGTAGATTATACTTATATTGTTTTATTATGTAAAATAAAAATCTTGTTCTTACTTATCATGAAAATATATTCCCAGATACCCATTTAGAACAAAATCTAAAAGACCAATTCCAAATTTTTCATATTTTAATCTAATTTATTAAGTAAATTATTTTTATATTTTTATATTTTAGAATAATAAAGATATCTTATTATTGATCATGTAAAATAGTCCCCCGATAACACCACTGAACAAAACAGTTAAAGCTATTTTTTTTAAATCAAATTTTACCAAAATCAGTTTTCATAAGGCCCTAAATTACTATAAAATATGTTTTTATATATAAATGAACGCATAAAATTATTTATAATGTAAAATGCTGAACAAATATCCATTTTGAGCAAAAAATAATAACTTTCTAAATTTATTTAAAAAAATCAGTATGCTAACCTTAAATGATTTTTCTTCCAAGGAATCTTTATAAGGTAATGTTTATTCATATCCAGCAATACTAATTTAATTTTGGTCATGTTTAGTCTAAAATAAGATTGTTAATAATATTCATTGTAATTTATGGTAAGTGATTGAAATTGATTCGAGCTTCGTTATTTTGGTTATAGCAAGTTAACTAATACCTGTTAAAATTAAGTGATTGGTAGTTCACAATTATAAAACACTTATTAATTAATTATATTAATCATTTTTATGTTTTTCTGTCAACTATTCAAACTTCCTCATCGTCTGTACGAAAAAAAAAATCCCGAAAAACAGGTTATGTCCTTCTAATTTCCCTTCAGAAAATTTGGTCCGTCGCCAAAAATAATTTGAAGAACTGGTCGTATTGGCTAAAATGTATCTTATTTTTCTGTAAACTTCTGAAAAGTAAATAATAATTCCTGCTTTTTCCTTGGGCATGTAATTAGTAAACGCCGTATTGGCTCGATAGCTCGTGTAGAACAAACTTAGTTAAGTTAGACTTGTCTCAGGTTTGACAACTTGAACCATAGACGTAGCATCTCTGTTTATTTCACTTTGTCACAATAGGCTCATTCATTTGTGAAAGGTAGACAATTACAGCTTGAATTATATGTGAGAACATGTTGTTTATATAGATAGATAGTTATCTAGCTAAATAATGAGATAATGTGTGTATCCTAGACCAATTGCTTATAACAAATTTTACCCAACCTATCATAAAATAACTTTTAATCGGTATAAATATGAGAGGTTAGGTTTTATTAGCTTGGGGTTGTTTGTAGCTAATATTACACAAAATAAATAATATTATTAATTGAACATGTCTTAGTTTTGGGTAATTTTGATTTTAAGTTAATATTTTTGCATCTAATATGTTTATTTGAGTGAAAGTCATACTGTTTGATCTATAAAAAACAGAATATTTTGGGTTTATTATTCTTGCCCACTTGCTAAGTAGTCCCTCTACAATATTCCCATAGTTGAGCTTTTTAGATCATTGAAATGGACAACAATGATTCTGGACAGATTATATATATATATACTTCCAGATATATGGCATATATATACTTCCAGATATATGGCATATATACTTCCAGATATATATATATGGAAGTTTTTTTACGTTCTACTTCTTATTTACATATATATATGGAAGTTCTTTTGCTTTCCGCTTATTTACATATATATCTAGAAAGATTGATTTATATATTCTAAACGTCTTATAATTATTACAGGTATGGTTATGGAGGCAGAGTAGGATAATATTCTGAACTTAGCAACTTTGTAAACGTAACTGGAATTTATTTTTTGCTTGCGGCTCTTACTACTCCTCCGTGCTATCTTAATTTAACTAAACTATTAAGTTAGGATAGGGAAGGTGATATATATAAAACATAATGAGCCTATCTGCATTTGTGGGGTAGAGGGTAATAAACCATTTGGCATAAATCCCTCTCGGTACACCCCTCAAGGTTTCATACCCAAACATACCCACCCCTGCCAAAACAGACAGGAAAAAACTGAAGCCTTTATCCAGTTGCACAATGATGTGAGCAATATACTCGTATATTATGCTAGCTTGTTTTAAAAAGTGCCGTTTTTTTAAATTTTGTGTGTTTAATGTTCATACTTGGTAATTATTGTATTATGGGTTTAATGTACTAACATTAGTCACGTTCAATTATTAAGAGCTAACTTTAAAGTACAATATTTTTTTAATCATATGTCATTACTGACCGGGATAGACATAGCATCCAATCTCGTCATCTGTATGTAGAATATTCGTTGCTCTGGTGGCACAGAACGTTGCCCAGGGAGCACCTATCGATGATGTCCACACGTACCTGCAATGAGATGATGTAATGATAGTGAATATTAAGGTGTAAGTTATTGGGAGTCTTAGACCTAACTTAAGCCTAATTTACCAACCCCTGGAGATCGTTGGGATAATTCCTCTTAAGAGGAAAATACCCAAGGTACCAGTGGGAAATCGAGCCCGCGACTCTTAGATTCACATCCGGGTGCACTGATCACTACACAACGGGGAGGAATAAAATGCACTGTTAATGAGAGGGTCCAGAGTTTTTGCCCTCGATACAACAGTCTTCATTTCATTGGTGTGTTAAAATGATGTTTTATTATATGTCAATGGAAGGAGGCTTTGTAGCCACGGGAGACATCTTCATGTCTACAAAACAAACCAGCGTTATAACTTATACATGTAGTGGCTCTTAGCCCATGCCAGGTAACAAAATGCGCGTGTTAGGTATACCCAATTTAATGTGCATGGAACACCTACATTATTAATGATTATATTATAGTGAGTCGAGTTTGGGCCTTCATACATACCTGTCGGATATATCTACAAATCTAGGAAACTTTGGTTTGATACCAAGTAATACCTAAAAATAATATTAGGGTTTGTGTGTTGGTTGAGTGGTCTTAACTCAGAATTACGTTTATTAATATTATTTTATTTTTTGTTCATAACATATTACAATCCGTTAGGTATGAGTCAATATATTCTCTAATAGGTTAAAGATTTGTAAGATAGAATCTAAATATGGTGTACCCAAAATTGCTTAGAGGAATAATGGGGAGAGGCAGGTATCGTTTAGAAAAATTAAAATACATTACACCCATCCAGGATTCGATATTTGACCGCCCACTACGAGGTAAACCTTAACTTAGACAAGACTTACGCCTGTGACAGTGTGGCCACGGTTGTTATTTGGACTTTGTTTTAGAACCGAAGCTCTTTACCCTTTCCGGTTGTACGCCTATGCACGCGTAATAGTTACGCTGATGTGTTAGGGATGAGGAAGGTTGAATGTATAGGATGTTAACCGAATTTGCGCTGAGCGAAAGTGTAGACTAATTTATGGAAAAAAAAAAATCTTGGTACTTTCCACTGAGATTTTAAACCTGATCTCCCCGTCATCCGTAGTCCAGTATATTGCAAGAGTGATGCCTTAGAACAGTGGCACCTTCCTTGTTTGCCTGTCTACCAGCTCTGAGTGTCAGAAGCGACCGTCAGAGAAGGTAGTTGGCTTGTTAATACCTAACACTTCACTATAGCCTTAAAAAGGCCACCGAAGCACTTTAGACGGTGATCGATGTGGTCAGCTCGGTGTCTCGATGTAAACTGATTTCCTCCATCGTCTCGTCATTCCTTCTTCTTCGTCTAGAACAGTGGTTAGAGCTTACAGCCTTTTTCAGCTGAGACCCTAGATCGTCAAATTCCCATGTGTGCTCCCTCCCCTCCCCCTTATTTTTTGGTATCGTTATAAAAATCTAAAAAAAAACAAAAAAACTTTCTAACCACTTCTTTACTGGATACAAAACTCATTCTAATACTGGCAGCAACATGGTACTCCAAAAAAATACTGAAAACTAGTGTAGTGGTTGGCACTGTTTTGTTCTCGTTAGTTTTTTTAATATCGGGATTTATGTTTGTCAGAGCACACTGCAAATGACTTTCCACGTCTTCAAGTCGACAACTTTGTTCAGTTTTCATGAAAGTCATAGTTGAAAGTTCATTGGTCGTGATCACAATGGTAGGTTAGGAGGAGGGATATGAAGGAGAAGAGATAAACACGTGAATGAGCTTTAGTGTCTTAGGCCGGTGACCGATTGACGTTTTAGGCGCGTTTTGGTCTCTGCGACACAAACTTTGCTACTAGGTCACTCTAGTGTATTGAATTGTTTCATATGAAAGGGGTCGCTACTCCCAAGAAACGTTCACATCAACGTTTTCAAATCTCTCTCGATGTTTGTGTCGTTAGTCTGACTCATCTCATATGAAACAACTCAAAACACTAGATGTCCTGATTACGGTATTTGTGTCGCAACGACCAAAACGTCAATCTGTGACCAGCCTCACTCTGTGGCCCGCCAGGCTGGGAACCTTAAACAATTTTACCACCAAAGCGGGCTATCGCGTCTTAGTACTTATTCAGGCTATACTCATATAAAATAATTACTCAATAAAGTTAGGGAGAAGGAAGAAAGCATTTTTTAAATTATCTACCCACATTTGAGTTAAAGGAGATTGAGAAACAATTTAGGAAACACTAACCCTTAGTACATCCAGCCAGAATTCAAACCCCGATCTCCCCTTTAGCATCAGGCGAGTCTATTAAGGGTATGACACCTTAGACCGTTCAGCCACTGAAGTGGGTTACATGTGTTGGCCATAGTGTGTCTATAATTGGCCATATTTATCGTGAAATTAACTAAATATGTAGTTTATTTCAACACATGACTTACAAACAAGGTCACTTTATGACAATACAACACACACTCATCTCTGGTATCTAGAGATTTATTATTTGAGAAGAGGATGAATCCGTATACAAATATTAAATATCTTTATCAGCACCATCTGGAATTGAACCAGGCTCCTCTATAAATCAAGCTTACTACTTATATCTACTTATTTCCTTATTTGTTATAGGCCTATAAAGCTTATCAAAATATAATAATTTATTAACTTTTCGTTGAATGAGCTCTATAGATTATTTACAAGGGTATAAAAAAGACAAGACGTCTGGACATTAAATCTATAGCTCCTTTATAAAGGAATACAAGACGTGTTGAATGGCCTCTATTATTGGACACTGTTAAAGGCAAATAACGCAGAAATATTTCACTTCAGGACACCAGCACCAAATTTGGTACAGTTCTTCTTTATGCATTAAAGAACCGAAATCAACCAGGAGACACTCCCAAATACCCTTGCAGCGGCCTGTGATGACGTCATCAAAATGGCTGCTATCTGACACTACCTCACAATATTCATCCAGGTATATTGCAAGAACCACTTCATCATGACATTTTAGGTGATTACTTGTTTTCGTATTGGAAAACATAAAACAGCCAGTATAGATTCCCAGGAGAGATTTCATCGGCATCAGATAACGTAATAAAATTTGCTGTCATCTGATACAACCTCACAACTTTCATCCAGCTATATTTCAAACACCATTTAATCAATCGTGATGAAGTTTCTTACGTTACTTTCTTAAGTATTTTAAAACCTAATTCAATCAGGATACACAATTTCAGAAGGCCCTGCGGCAGAATGTATTGACGTCATCGAGATGGCAGTCACCTCTACAGTACCTTACAGCCGTTACGTAATTATAGTTCAAGAACTATTTTCTCAATTACAATCGATATAACATGAAAAAACAAATAAATTTAAATTTTATTTAAAAATTATTATGAAAATCGCTTACATTTGATAATTTTGAACGATTAAAATGATAACATAACTGAGAAGAGATAGCAATGTGTTCTTCAAATGGTATGTTGCCAGTCAAGTGAGAGATGAAGACGCCAATTAAGTTTTTTCGGATGAAAACCACCCGTATACCCCCTCAATTTCTAAATTTGGAAAACATTTCCAAACTATGAGTGCATCTGACATTATTTCATGCAATACAGGTGTATGCAAATGTATCACAACAGCTGCATTGCAGCCAGAAGCAAATGCTATTATTATTAATGAGACCGCCCTTGTCCATATGATTCCACCAAGGAGCTTTACAACATTTGAGCAGTACAGTCAGACTATAGTTCAACCGTGTGTCCAGAAAATAATTAAATCAGCAAAGAATTTATATAGAATTTGACCAGTACCTGGAGAATAGTCTAAAGAGGGACACAAAACAGTTGAGAGGCTTAGGTAACAGAGTAGCTGTAAGACCTGGAGTGAATGTACCAATGAATTTCAAAAGGTTCCTTGGAGATGACAAAAATAAAGAATAACTGTTTTGCCTCTTATTAAATGATTTGACAGCAATGTAACTAGATGAGAAGAATGTGTTATGCACATATAAATAAATAGTAATTACTTCAGATGATGTAATAATTTTAGCCTCGATATCACCCAGATCTCTGAGTTCTGACCTACTAAAGTTATGGTTTGAGTACGGAACTAGGAGGAATGTTCAATATCTGCCTGTTATTGAATTATACACTCAACTTCCCCGTGGTTCCCTTTTTCCATTGCTTCACAGGATGTAATACAGATTCTTCCCTTTTAGCTGTTGGTAAAAAAAAAAGTGCTTGGAGGGGATTGGTGTATAAAAAAAATATTTGGACATCCCAAAAACACTTAAACACAAAAATCTTGCATTCCCTATGCTTTAGCGTTTTATGATGTTTATGTATCATCCTACAGCTACTGCAGAAGATATTAATGAGGCTAGACGAATACTCCCTACCCATCAAAATGAAGGAATTGATAAAATCCCACCAGCCTCTGATGCATTGTTGCAACACTTGAAACCTGTAATCTTTAAATGTAAACTGGAAAAATTGTCTGATAGCTAACCCTATGCTGTTGAAACCATGTGCCTAGGGAGGAAGAAACGTGATGACTTTGCGTATGAGCCTGTATGGACAGCAATACCAGACTTAAGCACGCACTGCAAAGAACTAGTCACCCGCAAGTGGTAGAGCAGCTTCAAATTATAATACGGTGGTTATTGAACTATAATTAGGTGATGTTTGTATGGTACTACTAAGTTACCAACAAGTTTGATGACGTAATCACATGCCGCTGCAAGATCTTCTGTGAGTATGTACTGGCTGATTTATATTTTTTAATAATTAAATAAATACCATTTAAAATTTCATGGTGATTGATTAAGCGTTTTTTGCAATATACCTAGGTGAATGTTGTGAGATAGTGTCAGATGGTAGCTATTTTGTTGACGTCATCTAATGCCACCGCAAGGTCTTCTGAGAATGTATACTGGCTGATTTGTATTAGTTAAATTCATTTTAATAAAAGTAAGGAGAAGTAAGAATGAGAATTATAAGGAACGTACTAGGTAGAATGACAATTGCTTAGTTAGTTGTTACATTTCTGAGTCAATTAACATACAAGTAATTAAAAAGAAAAAGGAGTAGGGGCTGATTTATGTTTTTAAATATGTTAACAAGCACCACGTAAAATTTCATGATGATTAATTAAGTTTTTCTTGAAATATAACTGGTTGAAAGTTGTGAAGTAGTGTCTGATGGCAGCCATTTTGATTACTTCATCACAGACAGCCACAAGGGTTTCTGGGAGCTATGCTGGCTGTATTATGTTTTTTAATACGTAAACAAGAACATATCACGTAATATTTAGTGATGATTTATTAAGTGGTTCTTGCAATATAACTGTGTGAAAGCTGTGAGGTAGGGTCAGATGGCAGCCATTTTGATGAGGTCATCACATGGCGCAACAAGGGTTTCTGGGATTGTCTCCCAGTTGATCTCGGTTCTTGAATACATAAGGAAGATTTATTCTAAATTTGGCGCTGGTATCTACAAGTGAAATATTTTGCTATTAGAACTGCCCACTATATAGTTTGTTTACAAGGGTACACAAGAGACAAGTGTAAATTTAAATCTATAGCCCGTTTAAAATGGAATGCAATAGTTGAATGACCTCTATAGATTGTTTACAAGGTTAGACAAGCGTTTAAATATCTTAAAATCTCATTTACAAGGGTATACAAGCATTGACTGACCTTAATATCTTGTTTACAGGGGTAGACAGGCGTTGACTGACCTCTATAGCTCGATTATAAACATAGACAAAGGTTTACCAACTTCTATATCTCATTTACAAGAGCATTCAAGCGTCGAATGACCCCAATAGCTCATTTACAAAATTATACAAACGTTGACCAACCTTTATTGCTCATTTACAAGGACAAACAAGCATTCATTGACCTTTAACATAACTCATTTTCACTGCAATACAAGCGTGGATAGATCTGAATAGTTCATTTACAAGGAAAACCAAGCATTGATCGACCTGTGTAGCTCATTTACAAGGGAAACCAAGAATGTATCGAGGTGTATAGTTCATTTACAAGAGAAATTAACCTTTTGTCGATCTGTACAGCTCATTTACAAGGACAAACAAACGTTCATTGACCTTTAACATAGCTCATTTACACTGCAATACAAGCGTGGATAGATCTGAATAGTTCATTTACAAGGAAAACCAAGCATTGAACGACCTGTGTAGCTCATTTACAAGGGAAACCAAGAATGTATCGAGGTGTATAGTTCATTTACAAGAGAAATTAACCTTTTGTCGATCTGTATAGCTCATTTACAAGGCAAGACAAATGTTGACTGACCTATATAGATCTATGACATAGGCACACAAACGTTTACTTATCTCTACAGATTGATGACAAGGACATACAAACATTAACCAACCTTGACAAGGGTAGTCTAAAGTTTATTTATGAGATTGCTACTTATGTCATTAAAACATTCTATCTAAAAATCTAATTAATATTACGGTATAAGATGAGCACGATAATAAATAGAAATTAGAATACGACAGGCAGCAAGTGGGATTTAAGAATAAACGTTAATCTGTGCATGTATTAAGCCTGTCTAACAAATCAGACATGGGGACAGACAGTCCTTGATGCAAGCCCGAACACATAATTTGTACCCGCATAGACCAGGCTACTTGAAGAAACCGGCTTCTTAGTTTTCTCCTACTGGTAGATAAGACATTACCAAGTGCCACAACCACAAGAGAGTAATATCCCCGAGCAAAGTGTATATCCTTGCTGGTAAGTAAACGACCACTTAACGAGAGTACACTAGTTCGATTCCAGTCAAACCTTTAGCAAATTCTTTAAGGACATCTGGAGGGGCACTGGGTTTGACTCCTTGGCACTGTTTTAGGTGAAAAATCAACCATCTTATTAAATGTCCAAAATTTTGGATATGGGGGACGATTTTTGGAAAGTTGGAACTCATTTAGAAGTTAAGCTCTCTCACAGTATTTAAAATATAGTTTTTTATAAAGCTGAAAGATAACAACAGTAAACAAAATAAATTCTAAATAATTTTCCACTCGAAGGCTTATATTTTTTTTAAATATTATATACATAGGCTGTAAAGGGTAATCGATTGTGTCATTCCTCAATATGGGGTGAAAATGTTTTAATATTCATGCTCAAGTAATTATTCTGGCCAGCACCTTGGGTGGCGAATTGGAACGCTCCTATTCGGGGTGTTCTTCTTGTCAACACATCTGGGGACAAATTATGGCGTACCTCATAGAGTTATTCTGCTACCTATCACTTTGACGAGCATTTCTTCTGTCCACCCCTTTAAGGGCCAAATTTTGACGTTCCTATTGGGGAAATTCTTATGGTTACCACCTCGGGAGCCAAATTGTGACGTTCAAAATCGGGGTGATCTTCTGGTAACCACCCTGGGGGCAAATTGTGACGTTCATATTCGGGGTGTTCTTTTGGGTACCACCCTGCAGGGCAAATTGTTACGTTCATATTCGGGATGTTCTTCTGGGCACCACCCAGAGGGTCCAATTGTGACGTTCATATTCGGGGTGTTTTTTGCTAACCACCCTGGGGGACAAATTGTGGAGTTCCTAATCAAGGCGTTTTTAGGTGAACCACCTTGTGTACTAAAATTTAGTACACAAGGTGGTTCACCTAAAACCGCCTTAATGGTGATGTCCCCGCCTTCGTAGTTAAAGATATATCTTGGGTAATGATTTTTTAGTCTTAGAAGTAACTTGGTCGTGTCTCAGGAGGAACAATGCTAAACTAATTTGAATCCATCTCTGCGTGAATCTAAGTGTTTTTATAAAATATAATGTTTAAACAATGTATTGTTTGCAAATAAGATATTTACCAGTAAGCCCTTGCGAAACTTTCACATAAAAACCTTCGCCTCCCCCCCCCCTTTCACAAAATTAGTCTTTTTTTGGGTTGTTGAAATTAAATACTCAGCGAAGGGTATACGCAACGTAGCAAAGAGAGTTTATGGTTGTGAACGTATTTATTATTTACAATACCGCTTTGTATACAATATTTGATGTCAGAATGCAATCATCTTGAATTAATATTTTTCTTTTATCTTCAGTTTTAAACAAACAATGTGTTTTAACATAAACTGAGTATACTATGTCAGAAGTTGTAAAAAAATCCTATCCACTAATATATTATTCATCGCTGTAGGCTTTGTATTATTTGAGATAAAGGGATGTTGAAAGCAGAAATAATATATGGAATTTTCCTTTGACAATAATATCACGCACTCGCTTTATATTGGATACATATTCTAAAATCATGCTCACATCAGACAGGTGAGGGAATATACTAATCTAAGCAGAGAAAAGCCATGAGCTGCATGAGATACATTGTATAGTGATATATTTTCAAAGAAAAATATTAATGTTTTTACCCTTTATTTTATATAAACTTTATGCTATATTCCTGACTTGCACAAGATTGACTCATCTGGAAACTATTATGATTTAAAATGGACCCTGACGATGTAACCTGGCCATAATAGTTTGTTACTAGTTTTCTCATAATGTTCCACAGCTTATTTCTATGGGTTTTTATTTCAGGTAGCGTTTGAGACGCCTGCCTGTAATTCTAGGTCAGAGTATGGAAAATCTGTGGCCTTTCGAGGTGTTGGGTCTGGCCTTTTCACATATTTTTTCAATTATGTTTCTTCATTGTGTATATATGATGGGCCTACTTTCTCAATAGTTGTATATTTTAATTATTTTCAACTAATAATTCCTTTTTTGAGGCATATTGTTTAAAAAACATGAACGCTCTTATCTTTTCACTATCTGTGGTGGCATATTATTAAATATTAACAAATATTTTGGTTAAATTTACTGTACAGTACATGAAGTGTGTGGTCTTCCAATTTAAAAAGCTTCCTCTATCCTTTTATAGTTTCAGACAAGAACAGTCAAATGCTTTTTGACACCAGAAGCCAAATAAGCGAGAGGAAGAGTAACTTTTATAAAACTAACGTTAGTAATCAAATATGAGTTAATTAAATGGGGTGAATGAAAATATAACATTACCATGTGTGAAAATGTAAGACTAACCAATTTTAAATCTCATTCTACGTGATATGTCACAGTTTTGTAATTAAAGTGAAAAGTAAAAGAAACTAGAACCAGTCTTCTTAAATTTATAGTGTGCTGTAATCGTTTCTATACTCATACTAAATTCAAACTTTAGGATAGTTTCTCCCACTACCTATTTACTATGGGAATACCAATTAGGAATCTTCAAGACCACTGAAATATCAGTCTCATCTNGCTTATCAAAATGAAGGTCTATGTGTTTCTGGCCGCCTACCTTAATCTAAGAAGTGAGCAGATTTCTTGAAATGAAATGTCGTTAAAAGTGTTATTTAACATTTTTTTTAATTTGCCAAAATTTCATAGTTAAAAAGGTTTAAATTATATATATATATGTAATCCTACAGGACATGTTGCTACCTTTCACCTCAATTTTTGCAAGAATTGTACTTCGAAATAACTAGTCACTTATCAAACAACGTGAACCTTTTGGAAAACTGCAAGGCTTCTCACCGAGGTAGGTAGCCCTCTTAAGCTTGGCTCTTAGATTTCTTTGGCTTAGAGGGATTTACTAAATAAATAATAATAATATTAATAATAATAGTAAACTTTGCTGATCTAATGAAATTAAGTTATGTAACTTCTTCCTCAACCAATGACATGAAATGAAAGTAAAATATAATGAGTGCCTCAGCCACAGTCAAGATTCTTATTCATCGCCTTGTGGAAGCTGACTATAAAAATTTAATATTCTCTGGTTCAATTAGTAGTAAGGTCAAAATTCTATATTTTTAGTTATACTATGAGCCACTTTCATAGTCAAATTTAGTACGCCTCAAGTGCGGCGCTACACTAAATACAAGACGATACCTACCTAAACTCGAATGGAATGGGCCGTTCTCGCATAGGAAACTGGCCCATTCCATTCTGGTTTAGGTAGGTGTCGTCATGAACTTAGTGTAGAGCCGCACTTGAGGCGTACTAAATTTGACTAAGAAACTGGCCCAATATCTGCTAGAATAACTCACTGTTAGGTCAGTATCAAACTCAAGTCAGCCAAGATTCGGTAACTTATCCACTACCCTAACTTTAATTTATTTGTTACACGTCTCATTAGTCACTACCCATCCTGGCGATACGGGTTTAATTACACTAATAGGAAAAACATACCCTCAGTACACCGTTTCAAGATTTTAGTCCCGACCTCTCCGTTACCGTAAGATCAGACTAAATGATCTTGATACAGTATTTATTTTGCCTGCACACCAGTGCGGGCCTTAGCTATGTTAAAGATAGATCAGCTCGTATTAAGTGGTTTTTATGTTTTGAGGTTATATTTGATTATTTATTTAGGAAAAAGAAAATTATCAGTAAAATAACGAGTTTCAACCATATAAATGAGCATACCTCCCTTAACGCTTTTAACATTCTTTGTATCATACATTAAATCAAATCTTTGCCCATTAGAACTCCCTTTCCCTCCCCTCTTACCCAATCTGTATATGTGGTCACGTGATATAAGGCGTAAGTCTTGCAATATACACATTTGTCAGTGACGCAGAGGGTAAGGTGTTTTTTTCTCTAAAAAATCAATTCTAATTCCACGCAAATGTAAATGAAATTTATTTAAAATTATAACTTCTTTTCACAAAAACCAACATAATAAATCATCAAGCAACCTGAACGGGTATTAATACATGGTTTACGTAGATAAAATATATGTTAACATTAATTCAACCCGCAGGAGGACTAAACACCAAGTCCATCGCCACTGCTAAAGGGTGACGGCGAAGTCGGGCTCATGATCCCAGTCCCGAGTACTGAAGTAATATTTCCTAAACTGTCTCCAATTCTCTCTTCACGTAAATACCAGTGCATTTATTCTAAGCTTTATTTAGTTAGTTCAACACCTTGGCTCAATTAGTATTATTATTTATTATTATTATTAGCACCGCGTCTTACTACCCATTCGGGTTATACGCACTTACGCTAATGTGTAATGGTAGGGTGATTGTGAGATGAAATGGAGGACCTACAGTTTAACGTGGAATCTGAACCACGGTGGTGGCCTGGCATTTCCCACATTCACAAGATGTCTTGTCAGAGGTGAAGGAAGGGTTTGGAAATCAGATAAATCTATGCCGGGACCGAGGATTTAACCCCGGCCGCCAGCATAGAAGTCTGACACCTTACCCCTAGACCGCCAGGTCACCCTCAATTAGTAGCATATTTTCCTGCTGAGCTAAAGGTCCTGGTATTAATTTCAGGTATGGCCCAAATATGTACTATTGGTGAAATGTAAGTTTACCCTTTCACAGTGATGAATTAACAGCTGGATGTTGGGTATGTTATAGATTTAAGTTAACTTATAATTCGTGTACTGATATTATTTGATTCAGAAAGTGTAAGTTAATTACCTCAATTTCTTAATTACTTTGTTCATAAATTCCCTAATAAGGGAATTAGATGCGTATATCCTGAATACCTATAAGGACGCGGAAACCAAAGCAACATTAATTCAATTAAGTTCTCAAAACGTTCTCCTTGTTTCTGATAATATTTTGGAAAGCAATTGAGCACCATGTGAAAAATAAAAATACTGTTGTTACAAACCGTTACCACAAAGTATTTTCATTGCACCTCATAATCTATTTAAAAGAAATTAGATGTGAATGACCCATCTAGTTCGTTCAAGTATCTCGCAAGAAAAAACCATTTACTACTTATTCTTTATACAAATTATGAACTGTAAGTATCTAGAAGTAGCCCCCATCCCCTTAAAAAAATAATATTATTCAGTTTTGACAAGCAGTTCTCCTTTAAAAAATGCATTCTCTCCTAGTTTAAATTGTATCGAGAGCCCTTCTTCCAAACTACTAATTACATCAAGCCGACAACCAGACTGTCACTACCTTCTAATCACACGGTTAAAACCATTTCTCTGACTTTTTCGGGGCTAGTTAAGAAGTTGTCGGTACAAGTCTTTCTACTTTTGAGCACCACGCTGCCATTTAGTGGGTAATAGGTCCCCCCTTTGACTCCCGGCCAACACCAAATAATAATAACAGTAATAAAATAAACCAGACAACCGTTTCAATACAGCCACGAGTCACGCTACCCGTTTAACATTCCAGTGTGAGGTAAAGTGTAAAGATTTAATGCCCGACTTTACAACACCTTGTTATGAAGATGATTAAGGAGGAACTTTTGAAATATATCGTGATAAACGTATTGTTTGCATTTTATAAACTGACATCCAGTGTGAGGTAAAGTGTAAAGATTTAATGCCCGACTTTACAACACCTTGTTATGAAGATTATTAAGGAGGAACTTTTGAAATATATCGTGATAAACGTATTGTTTGCATTTTATAAACTGACACATACACCTGTGAATACGTGCAATAAGGCGTCAGTATAGTCTGGTCTGATTTGCCACTGACCTTGGGGTTGAAGTTATTTTATAATGGGTGTGATGAGAAACTGTTTAATAAATTTTCTCAATATTCACCTAACATAATAAGTACACCCTTCTTCTTAACAATACTTGTCTCATTCCTACCAGTATACACTGGGACCTTAGGACGATCGTCCCAATTCCTTCAAATCGTGGCTTGTTTTTACCATTCTATGTTGTGAGTTTGCCACAGACTTAAAAAGTAATTGGGAGGTCATTTGAACCAGCCGAGATAAGACGTTTAGGTTAAAGATAAATAACATTTCCCCTTTTATTTTTGCAGACCAAACTAAACATATATATTTCAACCTAACCAATCATCAGGCGATTTCCTATAATTTTTTCCAGGCATGACCATTCTTGATATAATAAAACCTAGTGTAGCCTAACCTAACCTAACCTAACCATCAGTCAATTTCCTTTCACATTTACAAACATAATCCAACATAGCCTAGTCCAACCTAACTTAACCTAACCAATAGGTGATTAAATTGGCGAACTAAACATGAGTCATAAATAAGCAAATACGTGAGGTAGAATTAATAGTTGTTTTTGCAGCCACGCTAAACGTCTTATTATCAACCTAGTATAAGAGACTTGTGAATTTCATATAAGATTGTCCTAGAATGTTCCCGCAATACGCTCCTAGCTTGGACGGGTAGTAAGATACTTTGCAGATGAAACAATTAATATCATTAAGTGAGGACGTACATTATCTACGATATAGTGAAATTATCTTGCTAGAATATTTATTTTAAATTATTTAAAGCACGTTCTATACGAAATATATGGGATATTCTTCAAACCCTTTCTTTAGTCTTGTTTCTTTGAAACAAACGGCTTATGCAGAGTTTATGAAATGTAAACCTGATATTCGACCTTTTATTTTAGTGGTTTTTCAACGCGTACTTTCTAAATCAACTGATTGTATCACTACACGACTTACAAACTAATTAAACTCTACACTATACCATAAAAAATAGTCCAATCAAAGGTTAATTCCTAATCAAATAAATAATAATATTTATTATTATTATTACTATTATTATTATTATTATCATTATTATTAGCACAGTGTCTTACTACCCATTTGGGTCGTACGCACTTATGCTAATGCGTAATGGTAAGTTAATTGTGAAATGAAATGGAGGACCTACATTTTAACGTAAAATCCGAACCACGGGGAGGCCTATAATTCCATACATTTGTCAGTTGTGATTAACACACGTCTTGTCAGAGATGAAGGAAGGGTTTGGCAAATAGATAAATCTCTGCCGGGACCGAGGATTGAGCCCCGAACCCCTAGCACAGAAGTTTGACACCTTACCCCTACACCGCTAGGCTACCCTCACCAAATAAAGGTAAATCCTTAATTTTATCCATGATAATATAAACCACGCGTGCTGGGAGTGGAACCGAGACGCTTAACTCAATAAACTCACTACTGAATGAATTAAGGTGTCGTACCTTAAAGTTTAAAGTTGAAATTACTTTAAATAATAAATATAAATTCCTGTGCTTATTTAGAAAATTGCATTTTTTTTTCTTCTCTTATGCATAAACGCGGGGGAAAAAATATTGTTACAAATTAATTAAAATAAACTGGGATTGAATGGTATGCGAGATAGATATTATTGTTGCAGTTTTTTTTAAAGTACTTTTTTTTTTGCCAAAATCTGCCGGATTTTATTTTTTAGATGTCCTCTTATTCTCCCTGAAGTCATCTGGTCCTTCAAGAAATCCAGTAATTTGAAAAATACCAAGCTACTTTCCTGGCTTTACCATCCGGGATATCCACCTTTATGTTCTTTGGTCTGCTTAAACTCTTTCCAGTATCTTTTATTTATTTTTTTCAATTTATTCTTCACCTCAGCTTCTGCAAATGATCAAAATTCTCAAACATGTTGAAAGCTGAAACATCCAAAAGACAATTAATACGTTGCATTAGGCTAGTTTCACAGTCTGTAATTCTAATCACATATTATGTATTTGCCAAAAGAAATGTATATAAACATAATTATCAATATATTTTATTGTTAATATTATTATTACTAGTATTATTATTTTGTTTCAGATTACTAGCAACTGTAACTTCGTTCAAAACTATTGGTTTTTCATTTCGTATGTGGTCACTGACATTGAGCGGAATAGTTATTCACACATGTAAAGCTGTATGGCTTCATTTGTAGACGATAAAGTTTCAGTACAATCGCAAGAACCACAGCTCATAACAGGAATGCCAGGCCTCCACCGTGGTTCGGATTCCACGTTAAACTGTAGGTCCTACATTTCATCTCACAATCACCCTACCATCACACATTAGCGTAAGTGCGTATAACCCGAACGGGTAGTAAGACGCGGTGCTAATAATAATAATAATAATAACAGCTCATAACCAACACAAAAAGTTACTGTGAGATCTGGAATTCTCCAAACTGTATTGGCACCGTTGATGGAGAACACTTTCAAGTCAAATGTCCATCACACTCTCATTCCGTTTATTACAACTACAAAAGTTATTTTATGACACTATACAAGGATTGTCAAATGCAGATTATAGACGTGGATCTATTGAAGTTAGAGAAAGAGGAAGTCAAAGTGATGATGAAACATTTGTAGCATAAGACTTACGAACGTTCGGAAACCAATACCTTCAATATACTTCTAGATACCGAAATCCCTCACTCCAATCTATAGGTCACGGGTGTTATAATAGGCAATGAGGCTTTAAAACCATGTATTTTACGGCCATAACATTAAAAAATGAATGGACCAGGGGTACACATGATTAATTCTCGTCTCTGTAGGGCAAGAATAAGTGTGGAGTGAGTATTTGGTATATTGTAAGCCAAATGGCATGTCGTTGGTCAGGACATTGAAACTTTGGTTGATAATGTCATTTATTTTATCAGATGTTTTTATATTCAACCTAATTTAATACGGGATATAGATGGTGACAATGGTCGATAGTCAAAATAAATGGTATGGAACTCCACATTGACTTTTTCACTTTATTGTCCAAAAATGAAGATATTTACTCAAAACTCGTTACATATGTGACTCGAAAGAATATACACTAGCAAACCCAAGAAAAGATTACGCTTTACTTACTAAAAGATTATTTGACTCCAAGTTTTAAATTTTATAACTTTATTTTTTAAAGGATTAAAGTCCCTATTTCTATATTAGAGCCGATTAAAAAAAAGTCGCTATTGTGTTCACAAGCGTCAACACTTTGTATTAAAATTTTGACTTCCATTTAAATTTTCTGACATTTTATTAGGTGTAAAACCTCTTCAGATCATCGCATTGTTATTTAACAACTCAATTAAAAATTTTGAACAATAAAACTATTGGTTTTATAAAAATATAATCAAAATAAATGTTTTTATATTTTTAATAGGACTACAATTTTAAGATGATAAGTTATTTAGTATCTCAAATAGTTGCGAAGATATGGAAAATTCTGTTTCTGTGAAGTTCTTTCAAAGTTATTTTATTCGAAAAATGTAAATGGCAATTTTGTTTATAATCTTAATCAACGCCTATATATGAATTTTAATCAAAATTGTTTCAGTGGATTTTGAGTAAATTGATTTTTTTATACTTCCCCTTTAGTAAACTACTTTTATTTTTAGGGTTAGGCAAACATACAAACAGACGGTGTTTCAAAAAACACTTTTTAGGGTTCTGGGGGTCATGAAAAGTCGAACACATACATCAACATCTCAAGTTAGATTTTTTTTTAACGGTCGTATTACTTTACCTTGAGTGTTCAAAATATATATATATATATATCCGTATAGCTTCAAAACTATCCGGTTTTTAATAATATATTTCATAAGAAAGGTTTTTAATATAAATAGACCTAGATTTTTTTGCAATGATAGTAATTTCATATCTCAAGGAGATATGGAGATGTAAAAAAATAATAGAACATACGCATTTGTACAGAACTCTTAAAATCATTTTGATGAAAAATTGAAAATAGCCATATCGTTTGTAATATTGATCAATGCTTAGAAATTAAGTTTAATCAAAATTGTTAGAGCCGATTTTGAGAAAATAGATTTTATCTCTTTTCACACTTTAATAAACCACTCTTAATTTTAGTGTTATACAGACACACAGACAGACGGTACTGCAAAAACAACTTTTTAGTGTTTGGGGGGTTATGAAAAGTCAACAACCATCAACATTTCGTGTTAGATTTTTTTGACGATTGCAATACTTTACCCTAATTACGATAATGTGTTAGGAATTGGGAAGGTTGAATTATTATGAAGTGACTCCATATTCACGTGGAGAGAGATTGGTAAACCATTTAGGGAAAACCACCCCTAGTTTACCTGATTAAAATTCCAACTCTAATCTCCCAGTTCTTGGCAGTCTAGCTTAACACAAAACAAGCGCGTTATACAACTACGACACCAAGGTTGGATTCGAAAAGTGTATATATAAATACAACTTGAAAACTATGGGTTTTATAAATATATATTTTAAGTAAGGGATTGTTATTATAAATATAACCTACATATTGCTATGATAAGTTATTCCCTATCTCAAAGACTTAATCAGATATAATTAAAAATTAGAATTTACGCATCAATGCGGTTTAAAGTCATTTTGACGAAAAATTGAGAGTAGCCTTTTTGTTTTATATATTGATCAAAGCTTTAAATTAAATTTAATCAAAATTGTTATAGCTGATTTAAATGAAATTAATTTTTTCTATTTTGCCCTTAAGGAAACTACCCTTAATTTTAAGGTTGGATATCCAATCCCAAAAACACCTAGGGGCAATCTTATTAAAACCATAGATACCAAGTTTTAGCCCAATCGGTAAAATAATTTAGGCTCTAGCCCAAGGTACATACAGATATAAGGACAGATGGACAGAGAGACAGGCGAAATTGCGAATAACCACTTCTTTTTTTTATTCGGGGGATCATGAAATGTCGACATTCATCAAAATTTTGAGTTCGACTTTTCTGAAGATCACAATACTTTTTCTACCTGTAAGTTAGCGAAGAAGTAAAAAGATGTATATTATAATAATAATATGTGATCAGTAGGAACAAAGGAAACAGGTGTAACAACTGTGCAAGCAATCGAGCTGTCACGATTCATTATGAATTCAAGCATTACAAAGACTTCCGTAAGGTAGCCCTAAAATTTAATTATTTGGCAATATAATGATTTATCGGTATTTCATTTATTATTTAAATTGTCAATTTTAAAAATCATTTGTTTAAATATTGATAAATAATAAAAACTATTAAACATTTTTGATTTTATTGGTTCTCTTTTGTAATACAGTAGAATACTGTATTTTCTAAGTTCATTTACCCAAACTGACAGTCTAGTTAACTGAGTAGTTTTTCGTATGACATAGTGGAGAATCGTAGACAGCCTAGCACATATATATGGTAGGTGACACATTATTGTTGTCTCACTCACTCAAGAATTGTAATGTATGAGCGCAAGACATTTCTAACATTATATATTTATTCAAACTTTGGTTTGGGTGCCCGTCATGAAATATGCCGTAGCCCTTACACACGTGTAAGGAAATATAGTCACAACTGGCACAATATATGTTGTTATTATCATCATCTTAAAGTAAAATGTTAACATTCACTTCGTATAAAAATAACACTGGCAATGTGTCGTATTATAAAATATATATATATATATATATACTTATTTTACTCAATATTATTATTATTATTATTAATATTTACCAACGTATGTAGCGATAAGTTTTAAAGTATACATTTTCAATTAATGGCTCTTTTTCAATAGCTAAATCGGCATGCCTGAAATAGCTCTGAATTGTAGCCACTATCACACTCCTCCCTCCGTTGTCAACAAAAGCTATAAGACGAAGAAACTTGTTTATCTTTACTTACTGCAAACGTATAAGGTGGGGTGCATTGGTTGTCTGCATTCAGGCTTTGGTCTACTTCCCATTCCATAATTTCAGTTGCTTTATGTACTACCAAAATAAGAACTCTGTAGAAAAATATTTTTTCAATAAACACCAAAATAGTTTGTTTTCATTGAGTTCCAATGTTAGAATGTTATTTTTCCTTTGGCTTTTTGTTTTTATATGCAATAAAATCGAAGTTGGTGGTTCATAATAAACTACGTTTTTAATATGTAGGCGATATTACTATGTATGGTCGTTATAACAAATTATTTTGGTTAATTGTAGTAAACTACAACAGAGGTCAATACATACAGAGTTGAGTAATGTATATTATAATAGTAAAAGAAAATAGCATAAAGGAAGCACAAATTAATGTTTCTTTGACTACGCCGTCCTATTACAAGCATCAGCTAACTATTCTTATTGTTTGGGTTCTGTGTTATATTCTAAAGTTTCCCCGAGCACATATGCTATAGTATTTCCATTATTTATTTTCTGGTTTTAGAGGTATCCAAAAATCGCATCATTTAATGTAAGGTGGTATGAAGGGGACGCGAGAAAAGGCCGGTGTTTTTATAGTTGTTATAACAAAACTTATTTTTTGCTCAAATAAATAAAATATTGCTTCGGTACAAACATAGAGTTTAAGTCCATACAAATGATGATATCAACAGTTGTTGAATATCTCTCATGAACATCGTATCAGTAGATGAGATACTTTTTAAACAGATAGGACAAATTGCCATCAAATTTCAGGTTTTGCTTGATAGATAATGGCCCACCTGTCCACAAATATTCGTGTTTCCTATTGGAATCCTTGGATAGATATTTCATTAAGGAAAGTACCGTCATATTAGGTTTTCCTCTAACTATCGCTAGAAGGTCCACAAGACTTCAAAGGTCATTGACAAACTGCACAAGGAAATGGCAAGGCTGCCATTTATTGGAAACAGCTAATTTTTTTATAATGTATGCCTATCTAAATAATTGTATGTTTAAAATATATTTAAATTTGAATTTTTCAAACATTTTAATAACAATCCTTAATCCCTACAACCTCCATAAAATATGCAAAGTTGTTTGATTTAACGTGCTATGATTTTGAGGGAAATGTTATGTTCTGGAGAAATATTGGATCCTTGAACATATTCTGCACCCCTGGATGGTACCTCAAACTCTTCTTTTCTTTTAATTATATAGTGATCCTGACACATTAGACAGTGTGACCACTTATTCAGGTAGTTAAGGAACCAAAACAAATACAAAGGGGAAACTATATACTAACCAACCTTCTTTCGTAAACCTTAGTTATTTATAACTCACCTAATGTGTGCGTGATGTATTAAACTACGTTATTTTTTGTGCGGAAGGATGCCAAATAAAGTCCCATGAAAATATTAACTCTAGTATATTTACTGAAAGAAACTAGCTGATGTGCATCTCAGGCGTTTATTTTTACTTAAATATAAGTATTTGGTCCTACGCCTTAGACTGCATTACCCCCCCCCCCCC
>CABFOV010000933.1:0-10117 GCA_902141375.1 Timema poppense
TTACTAATAATATGTAATCTCTGTTTCTTTGTTTAAGAACTTCATGAAATGCGAAAACCCGTTTTTAAATTTTTGCGAACCACACGGTGTGACCAATTGGTCGGTACGTGTTGGAACTTGTTCTCGTGCTCCCCTTCAGGGAGCATCAGAGCATGCTATTGGATTTGATTGGAGAGCAATCGCTCTTTGATGCATATAGCCGCTAGGGACTTACCTAAATGTAGGTTATCGTTATTCTGGAGATGTTTGTTTTTATATTTTTCCTTGGGAAGCTAGGCTTGGGTTAAATTTAGTTATATACATATAGGGATTCTATTGGGTCAGCTTGGGATATACGTATTCAGATTTATATATTTTGTGTGATGGAACTGAGTGTATATTCATACTTGTTGGGGATTATGACATTTTTATGCTCTTAAAACTTTTGCATCCAATTTGGGATAGTTAGTTCCTTTTCTAGTCAAAGTTGTTCTACTTGATCATTGGGCAATATGGTTCAAATTAATTCACATTCTATACATGTTATTTTCAAATGAGTCCATGCTTTGATGATAATAATTTTTATACATATATATATATAATATGAATATTGTTTAGAAGGCATAAATATTAATAGAAATGTTATTTCAAGTTTTGCACATTGAATTCTGTCTAATATTGAGATATGGTCACTATCTATAAAGGTTATTATACTGTTATTTCGGAAGTTTATCTTAACATTTGAAATTTAACTAGCCGTGAGGCCAAGGTTTATTCTATGCTCTTTGTTTTTCAATTTCGTTAGCATTACACTATCTTCCTCAACGATATTTATTGAATGCTCAAATTTTCGAATATTAAGGTAGAATGGTCAGGACACGTGGGCTTAGTATTTTTGAGAGCAGAACTATTAAAGATCCCTGGTGCTAAATATTTTTTATTTTTTCTGGCGCAGCCTTTTCACGTTGTAGTATACTGAATGCTTAGTGAGAAAGGGTGAGATGCATTGATATTTTTGAAGATATAGAAGGAGTTTTTCCATATTTTGATGAGTTAATCATAGTAGCTACGGATGCAGTCTTGGTCAAAGTGTTTGAAAGAGCTAGGAAGTGCGGTGTTAAATTTAATCAGGAAAAGTTGCTATTTAGAATGCCTAGTTTTATAATTGATTCAGAAGGGGTTCACCCAGATTCGAATCAAGTAAGAGCCATAAGAGACCTATCAAGACCATCAAATAAGAAGTCTTTAATGCGTTTTTTGAGGATGGCAAATTTTTATCAAAGTTCATTGCTAACTTTCTGATTGTACTAAAAGCTTGAGTGATTTGACTAGAAATGATGTGGACTTTAACTGGGGGTTAGAACATAATGAAGAGTTTGGTAATTTGAAAAGCTCGCTTACTAATGCACCAGTTTTACACTTCTATGATAACAAAAAAAACATTGGAAATACAAACTGACCCCTCTCAAGGCGGTATTGGATCGGTGTTGTTACAGAATGAACATCCTGTAGGATTTGCATCAATAGCTTTGACAGACACAGACGTGCACTCACTACTCACAGATTGAAAAGGAATTACTTGCCATTGTCGTCGCCTTAGAAATGTTTAATGATTTACATATGGAAAGTTGGTGCATATAAAGACAGATCACCGTTCATTAGTGAATCTTATTTTTTTTAGAGGTAAGGATAAAGTATCGCCTAGACTTAAAAGATTGATGTTAAGATTACTTAAGTAAAATATAGTTATTTCATATATTCCAGGGAAATAAATCTATATAGCAGATATACTTCCCAAAGGCTACCTGAACGATTAGGTCACTGATTTGTCAAATTCTCTTTCCACTGTTTATTGTAACTATATTAGCAGTGGTTTAAGTGTCTATGAAGAAAGAAAGAAACAATTTATTGAGGCAACAGCTAGGGATAAGGACTTGCCGGAATTAAAGAAATGTGTAACTTCCGGCTGACCCAATAGAATTGATGTGCCTGTTAGCCTTGTCTGGAATTGGAATATTAAGGATTATTTAGGAGAAGCTAAAGGCTTGTTATTTTTTAAGACTAGATTAGTGGTTCTCAGGACTATGACAGAGGCGATACTTGGTTTATTGCACGAATGTCACTTTGAAATGTAAAAACAAAACAACGGGCTAGTCAATGTTTGTTTTGGGCAAAATATGAGTGCCGATATTGAAAACGTTGTTGGCACATGCAACATACGCTTGTCAGTATCTAATAATAGTGTAAAGGAACCATTGACTCCATATACGGCACCGAGCCGTCCTTGGGAACGTGTTGGTTTGGTTTTATTTCAGTTTGAGGGCTGTATTTACTTAATGTGCTCTGATTCATTCTAAAATTGGTTAAAATAACATACTATATAGAGTAAAGATATGGAAACAGTCATGTCAAGATTCAGGTCTATATTTGGTAGGCTGGGTGTTCCTGATATCTTGATCAGCGATAATAATCAATTCAATAGCTATAGTTAATTAGAGTTTGCAAAAAAGTGGACCCTTAGGGTGTTTTTTTCAAGTCCTAGATTTAGCCAATCTAATCGATTGGCTGAAAAGGGTGTTAGTATAGCAAAACATATTTTAAGGAAGTGCAAACTTAGTAATCAGGATGTGTAATATGCCCTTTTAGAATACACAAACACTACTGTAAAGAATTTAGGATACTCTCTCGTGATGTCAAGCATGTTAAAGTCTCGGATACCATGCACACTTTCTCAGTTATTTCCCATTTCTGTGAACTATGAAAAATTACAAGCAGATAGGAATACTAGTAATGTAAAACCTGAATATTATTACAACAGTGGAGCTGTACCTTTGAAACCATGCACTACAAGTTGGAGATCTTGTATTTTATAAGAATAAAATTGAGGACTCTAGGGATAGTTGGAATGAAGGAGTAATTGCAAAATGTCTTTAGGTCTTACTGTATTAGTATAAATGTAGGAGGAATAATAAGGAAAAATAGAAAAGGTTTTGGCGTAGATTTATCAAACATAAAGTACCTTTAGTGGGTCAAGGGTTAACTGATAAAACCTGGTATAAAAAGGCAGAAAATTTTGATTATGATTTTGTTGATTTTTTTTATATAAAAAGCCAGCAGTAGTCTCCGATGTTTCTGAAAATGTTAGCAACAACACCTGTGATAGTAAATTGGACTCAAGATCAGCTTGTACTAGGAGCGGAAGGATAATTCACGCTCCAAAGCATTTAATGGATTATGACCTGTCAGATTCGGGTTTGAGTGAAGTTTTGGGACATGATTAATTACTTCGTATTATGCGTTGTTTGTTATTATTATTTTTAATAAGTATTTTTTTTTAAATGTAATTTGTAAATGCGAACCGCCTCTGAAGTAAAGTGGTTGGAGTTCCTGGCTATATATCCAGAGGTCTTGAGTTTGGTCCACGATGCTTACAGATTGTTTGTGACAAATGAGGAGCTTCTTTAAATAAGCACCAGCTCTGGTTTAGAAAACTGTGATTAATGGCTGTAGTGTTTGTTGAGCTGAACATACCTGTAAGATATTTTGTGTCTACTGTGTGTCAACACTGGACACCACAGGCTTATTTACGATGATCTGTACAATATGATATGATGTGTGTGTATAAGGTTGGAGAATTGATCTATATAATATAACTGGATAGACATCTGTGGCTGAAATTTTCAAGCTGTCATCTGTATACCATTGTGTAATAGAGAAGGAAATTTTCGGGTATCTCTCTCTTTCCTACACCCATACAAGGCAAAGTGGCATTTTGACATAGTTCATTAATTTCATTGACTATATGAGATACAATAATATGTGATTAGTTAAATGAAATAAATGTGTTAGTAAAAGCTTTGAAGTGCGTAGCAAAATTCTAAACTGGTGCGTAGGCCTAAAAAAGAAGTACTATTGTCGATCAATGATACTGTACTTGGACATCCAACGGCTGTTGCACTTTTAAACCTCTAAATCTCGCCACAACGGCGTTTCATACGTTATCACTAGTGCCAACAACTGCTAAGCACGCTATTAACAAATAATTATAATTTTTTTGTTATTAAATATTTTTTTTTCTGGTTATGCTGTGCGTTGCTAAGCAACCAATTTACGCAAACTAAACAACCACTATAATTGTGTTTATATTTTGCTTGCTTTATCCCAAATCGAAGTGTATAGCAGGTAAATATGGAAGAAAACAGTCAAAACCATGATATAAACGAAGAAACTGAACCTCAAGTTACATCAATTGACCCAAATGAAAGAAAACTAGCCCGTCGGTTGAGAATTCAAAGAAGATCTGAAGCGTTAAGACGGTAGGCTACGTTTATTAATTTTTTATTTAGTGAATTACTAACACTTCTTGTCATTTTATGGTTATAGACTCTAAATAATTAACTAACACATTTTCTGAATCAAACTACTCATCAAAATAATGTTTCTCTCCATAAGGAATATTCAAATTTGAGCCAAACTATTTTTTTTATTCCAATTGAAATTACATTGATGACTGTATCCGAATAGTTTACTTCACGCGCCGTCGACCCTTGACTTTCACTTGATAGTTACATTGGCAATCACGTGATCAAGTGTAGATCCGTCCAAATAGTCATGAAGTGTGCTTATGCACCCCTCACACACCATTGAGTCCAAGGGTGACTGCACGTCATCCTTGACGCACACTTAATGCGATGTTTGACTGGCAATTGTTTATTTTTTCGTCTGCTAAAGATAGAGCTCTAAAGGGCCCTACAGACGACCCGACAGTTTGCCTGATCAAATCAGGTGTTATCTACGGACAACCTGACTTAGTGTCTGATTTTATCAGCTGTTTTTCTCTCTAAGAGACACACGCATCATGCCTCCTATATTATCCAAACAGTTGGGATCGTGCTAATAGCATCGCTAGGAATTAATTTCATAAAAAGAAAAATGTGGGCCAAAAAATGGCTAACTGAACTGAAAAAATTCAGTCATGTGATGTTACTACATACACAACCGGCCTACTACTCGCACCTGTATTTGTAGTACAACTGACACACTGAATCACCCGACAGCACTACAGATGACACGATTTGGTCGGACTGTCGTGTGGTTGGATGCGCCTGTCGACCGACATCACCCGACATAAAATATAAATTTTTGTTGGGCGACACACCTACACATGACCCAATATTGCTCCTTATCTGACCAAATTGTGTCATCTGTAGATCCCTTTGGAGTAATGTGATCTGTGATAATGGGCTGGTAGATGGTATTTAAAATGTTTTCTAAGTTCATTGGTAGGAAGCAGCGCTGCAGCTCAAGGGTGTGTGAAGGATAGTTTGTTGTCCAGATAGTCTATTGCAGTCTTCAATCTCAAGTGTGAAAAGTGTACCTTCATCAAGTCTGTATCAAGCCAAGTGTACTTGACTATTTGGATACAGCCCAAGCTTCAAAGGGCTGGTACAATAAAATAAATTTCTGATTTACCTAGTAAACAACTTTATATACATTTAATATCACATATCTCAAGTCACTTTGTTCTCATATTACTACTTGTTCAGGTTATACTCATAGGCCTATGTGATAATTACTTTAATGGGGTAGGGATGAAGAAGGAAGCATTTAAGAGGTAGTCTGCTCGCATTTGTATGGAAGGAGGGTGGGAAACCATTTAAGAAAATCCACCCTCAGTAGACCTGACCAGAATTCAAACCCCGATCTCCACGTCATCAGCAGGCAATTCCAACACAAGAGTAGGTAACACCTTAGACCGTTTGGCCACTGAAGCCGGTTATAGGCATAATTGAGCTGTGAAAACTTTGAAGTAGGCTAATCTAACTAGGGCCTACAATATCCACTGGTTGCTATGAGATTTCAGCCATCTGCTAGATTTTTGCCACACTAAAATTAAATATAAAATACCAAGATCTACCTAAACTACTAAGGCCTGAAAACAACAAACTAAGCAAAAACTGAAGAAGCAAGCTATAGATATTTAAGTTATCCGAAATAGTTTCGCGATTAAATCCTGGGTTTTCAAGAAGTAATATACAAAGTAATAATTAGAGTAGACCTATCATCATAATCACTTGACTGCCTTACTTTATGTTTCTAGCCTACTTTGTTAATCTCTTAAACAAAACATGTTTTATAAAATAACAGTATAAATAATGGCTATATTAAGTTATATCGATGGGCGGTGCCATAGTTTACCCAGAAATTTACCTTTGGGGGGATTGTACAATCAAGGTCATGGCTAAAATGAAATTTCACGAAAAAGGAAAAATAAGAGGCATCACTTTCTAAATGTCAAAATCTAACAAAATTTATGAATAGCAAATGCCTATTGAGTTACTTTTGTAGTATTTTAGAGAAACTACTTAAATTATCTAAGGTCTATAAATGACTCTTTACACTCTCATACAAAGAGAAAGCAGGCCTATTGTAATCGTAACATTTTTTTACCATGAGATGATGATGTTTTATGTGACCTCAAACTCAAAAAAGTGGATTTTATCATCCTATTTGTCCCCATGTCTGTTTGTCTCTGGGTATATATTTAAAACAGTTTGATGGATTTGGTTCAAACTTTATATTTAGATGTCATATGATATCTCAGACCGGGCTAGTTTTTTTTTATTTTGACCGTATCCCTCAACTTAATCTTAGTTTGTTGATGAGTTATTTTCTTTAATTCAAAATTCTTTGAAAATGGCTCAAACGATTGTGTTTAAAACAGAAATCTAAGGAATGTTTGATCTGAAATAATACTGCTTAGCTACTTGTTTTGTGGAAAAAAAAATTGCATAAAATTATTCAATTAATTGTATAATTATTTTAATACTGCATCTTACAACCCCTTAAAGTCATTTATGTAGGCTACTAATGATTATATTTTTATTAAGTCTACCCATATTTGTGCAGAGAAAAAGTGGAAAACCATTTTAGAAAAACAACCCTCAGTACACCCGACCAAGATTCAAACCTTGATCGCTACATCATCAGCAGTCTAGTCTAATGCGAGAGTAGTGCCTTAGACTATGCGGCCACCAAAGTGAGCTAGTTTACTAATGAGTGGTCAGAGATATTAGCTCATTCAGTATTGTGTCTTTCAACTGAGCTTAAGGGTCTAGGTTTGATTTCTGGCATGGCCAAAAAGTGTATCAATGGTGAAATGTGGATTTCCCCTTTCAAAGTGATGAATTAACAGCCGGGGTTGATTGTTGTGTATATTCTAGATTTAAGTTACCTACTTTATAAGTTTTGTGCTGCTATAATCATTCGGTTCAGAAAATGCACATAAAATACTAAAATAAATGAAAAAACAAACAAAAACTGACTGATTTTATAAAATTTAAAATTTCTAAAATGGCTATAACTACTTTGTTAAAAATAGGTACCAAGGGAGTATTTCACATGACAAATAAAACTGTATAGAACCACGGTTTGCTTTTGAAAATTTTGTTTAAGAATAGTTTTATTGATAACTATACTGATTTAAAATATGTTTTTAATATTTCCAAAATGGCACTAACGATTTTGTTCAAAATGGGTAGCCTATTTGTATACTATTTTGCATAATCTATAAAAAAATTGTTGATTTTTCTAAAATAAATTTAAGGGTTAGTTAGGAAGATACCTAGCTTACTTTGACAAATTTTCTAAAATTTGAAATTTGTCTAGAATAACATTTAATATTTTGTTCAGAATGTACACCTGGAAATTGGATTTAAGTTAAAAGATTTATAATAATGTGCCTATGTTTAATTTCACAAATATAAATAATTTGAAGTTTGTTTACTAATAACTGATTTTTGAAAATTTAATTTTCTAAAAACGGTTTGAAAAGTTTTGTTTATTGTAATTAACAAGATGATGGAGTTGTTTTTCGGAGGAAAATTTGCTTTGAGGTAGTTTACTGCCAACAAATTTTTGAAAATATTTTGTCCAAGATATGATACACTATATAAATGAGGTGGTATCAAAAACTTTCAATACTGGTTCTTTAAAATGAAAACAAAGCACAGCATGGTGATGCGTGCCCTGGCTGTGACCTTCATCTATTAGTATGAAAAGTGTAGTCATTCTTTGTACCAGTGTCTGTGTTGCAGCACGTTTATTTAACGATGTGCATAGGTGTGTTTGCGATTTTATTATGGATCGCAAACTCGAGCAGAGAGCAAACAACAAATTATGTGTCTTACTCGGAAAATCTGGAACGAAGACCTTTCTAATGATGCAGTATGATTATGGCAATGAAGCTATGAATCATCAGGTTTGTTTTAAGTGGCACTCGTGCTTCAGAAGGGGCAGATTGTCACTGGAAGACGAAGAGAGGTCAGGGCGAACTTCCACGAGCACACATCTGAAAATTGTGGACAAAGTTAGGCAACTGGTGCATGAGGATTGCTGGATGACCATTAACATGGAACAGACCACTACATAGCTTTTAACTTTAACCTGAGGATGATGCCTTAATAGCATCGAAACATGTTGTAGCATATATAAAGTTGCAGCATTTGTGGCGGTATCCAAGGAATAGGGAATTAAGATTAATAGGAAACCTATATTAACATCATAGAACACTCAACTACATAGTTTTTAACTTTGACCTAAGGATGATGCCATCATAGCATTGAAACATGTCGTAGTATATATAACATTACACCATTTGCAGCAGTATCTAAGGAACAAGGAATCCTGATAAGAAACAAATTCAATTTTTATATTTTCACTATATTTTCTCAAAACTTATAACTACATTTTTATAGAAAGCAGGCTCATCCAGATATATACCCATAAATTTAATAAATAGCATATACTCTTTCAGGTAAGATACATATAAAATACCCATTTTTTCTTATAACTTTTTAATTTTTTTATATGAGATATTTAATCTGCACTTTATGAACCAACTAATTATATTAGCACACGTCTTATACACTAATTTAAATCCAGAACATACACAACATCCAGCCCTATGCCATTAATTTATCACTGTGAAATGGGGAAAACCAGGTGGGCACCATTACACCGCATTTTAGGAACAAATACATTGCAGGTCCATCACGTTGCATTACCTCCACCTATCCATACACAGCTAACCCTACTGACGTACAACCAATAGGATTGAAGGGGCGTATATGTACAATTACATCGCAAGTCCATTACATCGCGTTTTTGAACAAATACATTGCAGGTCCATCACATCACATTTCTCCACCTCTCTACACACAGCTAACCAAACCATATTGGCCAACACGATCCCAACAAGTTGTGTTACAATATAAACGCACTCCCAACTTGTTGGGGATGTTGGTCAACATGTTGGTGTTGGGCGACCTGGTCAGAGCCAACAAGCTGTGTTGGGTTGTGTTGGATCATTTGTTAGTTGTTTGGCAGTCTAGTCTATTTCAAAAGTAACGCCTTGTGGTCATTGAAGTGGGCTAGATGCAATTGTTCTGGTAACTTACTGTTAATGTATTACTAGTTAACTGCTAGTTTACTCTTGCAGGCAGCAAATGCAAGTGGGTCAAGAGATTGTTGAAGAGGTTGAAAAGACTCAAGTTGAGCAACAAGTGGAGACCAGCAACAAAGATCTACAAACACTAGTTTCTGAGGGACTGGAATTGGTAATGATATGCCACATATAAACATTATTATTATCATCGACATCATTGTTTGGGTTATATGCACTTACGCTAATGTGTAATGGTAGGGTGATTGTGAGATGAAATGGAGGACCTCTATTTTAACATGGAATCTGAACCATGGTGGAGGCCTGGTATTCCACACATTCACAAGTAGTGATTAATGCACGTATTGTCAGGGGTGAAGGAAGGGTTTGGCAATCAGATAAATCTGTGCCGGGACCAAGGATTGAACCCCGGACACCCAGCACAGAAGTCTGACACCTTACCCCTAGACCGCCAGGTCACAATCACATATAAACACTTGCATTGGTAAAGTCTTTTGGCTGGTGGCTGATGTCTAGAATGGTGGTAGATAAAGCTGATGTTTGTAGGTTGGTGGTAGATACAGCTAATGTTTGTAGGTTGGTGGTAGATACAGCTGATGTCTTTAGGGTGGGGGTAGATACACCTAATGTTTGTAGGGTGGGGGTAGATACAGCTAATGTCTTTAGGGTGGGGGT